>QTSX02000327.1:0-62380 GCA_014839935.2 Entomophthora muscae | reverse complement strand
AATCTGAAGAATTTTTGCTTGTTGCCATAGCTTTTAAAGCCACTTTACCATCAATTTTATTATGCCTTAATCATAAAGATGGTGTTAGAATGTTTAGAATGCCTTTTAAATAATGGGTGTAATACCCAGAGTAGTGGGTGCTACTTTCATCAGGTATAACTGGAGGTTAGAAAATTGAAAACCTTTCATAGCAGTGACAATGGGTTAAATGTCATCATCCTTTGAAAAACCTTGACCTGGGTGTTGTATCAACCAAAGCTTCCAGCAAAGTAGGTCAAGATGTAGTACATGGAAGTGTATGCTGCAAGGAACAGGGTGGAGTGGGGCAATATCAGGGGAGGCCAGGACCCAGTGTAGGAGGAGTTAAGCTGACCTGGTTCTTTATAGTAGGCTTAGCCTAGCCCTTCTGGCAAGGGCCCAAAAGTTGCAAGTCTAGGCTGGTGCCCTCAAATCCCTAGGCAAGCTGTGAGCACAGCTTTAAAGATGAGGTGATTCATCTCCACTCTGTTGGGGATTGAGGGTGGATTCAAATTAATCTAGTGATTGGAGTAGAAGTAGGGATTTACTGATATTATTGAGGGGTATTTATCTCAATGATAGCACAAACTATCACTGAGAGGGAATTTTTATTTATAGTACCTCCCACTGTGCAAATTTTCGCAAGTGGGAGTGAAAACAGTGAATAGATGAACCACAAAGTCTGATTGATGAGGGCTGAAATTGGGCAACTGGAAAAAGGTTAAACCTTTGTTCACCTATTATAAGTGGCTGGATTGCCAATTCTTGGCTGAGACCAATAGAATCTGACTTGACCTTGAGCATGAGAGGAAAAGGGTTCATGGCCTATTACTGGTTTATTGTTAGCTTATGTGGTTGGGCTTGGCAAGAGTTTGGCCCAAACCATGCAAGCTAGGGCCCAGATCCCCAATGGTTGGGCTAGGATTGATGGTCAAGGTTTGGATATTTTCCTGAATTATTCAGGGCTGCATGGTCTGTCTTCTATTTTTATCCCCAATTTCTAGGACTTATTTGATTGGTTACTCCCTTGGGTGGGATCTGATTAGTTGGAGGGGGATGGAACCTGGGAGGATGGCAGGAGGCCCACTGGCAGCTGACTGGCCCCTTAGATACTGGCTGGCAGTGGGCTGCCCCACAGCTCTCTGGGTTACAGGTGGCTGGCAGGTAGGTGCCTGCCAGGATGATGAATTATTCCGGTCTGAGTCAAGTTCTATTTGGACCTTCATAAAATTATTTTCCTGTTTCAGGGGTGGAAAATCTCAGTTATATTGAGGATTATCTGAGTCCACAACTTCTTTCTTGTGCCAAATTATAGCAATAGTATAATTTTGGCTAGTGTCAGAAATATTCCTAATAATGGGACTGAAGTTAAATAAAACTGTATAATAAAAATATAGTGTCCAATAAAGAGTTAGATATGTTTTACTTTTTTATTTTCAGTATAACTGTTGATGATCTAAAGAGCCTTTTTATTTAGTTGAAGTTGCAGATAATACAGCTGAATTTATAATATAATTTCAGTTTCTCTTATCTTAATCCTAGTGAGCTAAATTAGAATTCAGGATTCTTTAGAAGTAATAGAAAACTCTATAACATAAGTTAACAAAGGCACAAAGCAAGATATTTATGTGGGCTTTGTTGCCATACAATAGTCTTATTTTATAGAATTTTACACCCCCTGATAATTTTATGTTCAGCCAGCTGGGTAAAATGAAGATTATTTTCCTTGTTCCTTGATTTTCTTGATGGCTAGTGTAAATTTTTTGTTTAGTGGCTTATAAAACTGACAGGTAGATTTAAAAATCTCATGTGCCAATTGATTCACTGAGAATCTCACTATACTTGTGACCAAAGACTTAATCAGGGGGTTCTGATCATAGACAGAGACCTTAGATAAAACAGCAAGGAATATTACAATGAAAGTCCTCTTTTTGACCTTCCTAATGACTTTATTTTTATAGTATTTTTTAAACCTGTTGAGATAAACAAATATTAGTCTGTTTAGTACGTGCAGGTTCAATCACACAATGAATTCCAACTGGAACCAGTTTAAGGGCAATTTAATCAATAATTCTTCCATTTATCTAGGGCCAGAAAACAAAAATAGTCAATCACACAAAAAATTAAACTCAAATTAAAGAATCCCAAAAATGAGACAGCAAACACATTGAACCTATATCCAAAACAAACACAAGCCAGTCACTTCCTGAAGCAATCTACATCAGATGTGATCTTGAGTGTGTAGCAAAAATGATACAAACAGAGAAAAAATGAGGTTCAGTTACAAAAGTGATGAGTTCAAACAAGAAACAACTCAAATTTTGAAAGTATTAATTATTTTTGGGACTCAAAATGAAAATAGTGGATTTCAGGAGTGAATCCACCAAAATCTATTCAGGGAACTACAGCATTATTTTCAATATATGTGCTTCTAAATCTGATCATTAATTTCTGAGAGCATATCTCAAAAAGAAGCACACACTTAAGTAAAATTGATACTAGGGAATGCTTTGCTTTTCTGTTTTTAATAGAATTTTTGTTGCTTTTTTGTTTACAATTAATTTTACCAGCAAAGATACCTTTGACATCATCAAGGAGAAGTACCAAAAGCTACTCCAAGCTCAGGCTGCTGATCAATAGAGCACAACTGTCACAGGGCCTGTCTATACCCAATTCAATGCAAGTTGTGAGGAGAGTGAATTGTATGTGTCACCAGGCCCATCCACGGGTGGATTTACTGATAGCCAGTATGGTGATCCCCAAGACCAGGCCCAAACCAATCATGTGCCACATTTTGAAGACTGGGTAACTGTGGCTCCTCCATTCCTATCCAAGCATTTCCCAAGTATTAAGGCCAATTAAACCCTGTCCTGCCTAATCAGGGTCCTCTTACTCCCAAAGGCCCCCAAAAACGTCACATCATAACCAATGAAATCATAGAGGAGATTGTGAGCCTTAAGAAGAGTGGCATAAATTTTGCCAAAATTTCCACTCAGCTTCAATTCACCAAGGAGGTGGTTAAGTGTGAGTTACAAGCCCTCTTGAAGAGAGATGGTGCAAAGCTTACCAAGAAGCCAAAGAAGTAGGACAATTCCCAGATCAAGGATGCCTATCTCATCATGCTTGACCTCCTCTAATGGGACCCTTACCTCCAAATGACTGAGGTTGGTCTCCTACTTGGGCTCCAGGGCATATTTGTTGCCTGCTGCACAGCACAGCTCTGGATGCATGGGCTTGTAGTCAGTGTTCTGATTCTGACCAATTGGCCAGCCAATGAGTTGGATGATGGCTCTGATTTGCCTTATGACCCTGTGATTGGTGCCATCATCACCCGCTCCCTGTCCTCTATTTTGGACAATGACATATTCTATCCTATTATAAATTGTCATTACAAGTCCAGGATTATGGCATTAAAGGGAAAATGAACGCCCCTGAGGGTAAAAAGAAGGAAAAGAAGGGCACTATCATTGGTGCATTTCTAGCAGCTTCCCCAAAAGGGACTGTGTTTTACCAAACCACATCCAGTTACACCAATAGATACTGATAAAGAAAACTCCTCTTCAACCTGCTAGCCACCTGGACCTTGTTAACCAAAATTCCAAATATTTTTGAGCCACTAAATGGAGTGCGCTGAAGTGGCCTCTAAGAAGATCAAAGCAGGCTGCCACAACATCTCCATTTTCTTTGCTGGCCATGCCAATCTACACCTGAGAGATGTGTTGTTCTTTAACATTGGGGACACACTCTGTGAGGCCAACCCCATAACCTTCAATCAGGTGATTAATTCAGCCCACAACCACAGTGTGCTTTTCCCCTGTCAGAAAGTTGCTGACATGTTTGCCAAGATGGACCTGAACTCTCACAGCAGCAGCCAATCACCAAAAGATCCTCAGCTGCCCCTTGCAATTCCCCAGTGTACAAGCCAATTGATGTCCTCCCTGAGTGTGAGTAAGATGTCATTTATCATCAATTTCTCCAAGCAAATATAAAATGCGCCCCTAGGACCTCCAGCTACCACAGCTCCCAACCAAATACATCCAGTTGACCAGATCCAACCCCTCCAGCCAATCAAGTTCTTCCCTTGCAACCCAGTCTGCCAACTAGTTTGAGCCATTCACTCTCACATTTTTCCAAATAAACCTTGCCCCCAACAATTTTTTAGTTATATAATATATATTTGATTTAGTTTTATGTATTTTCATTGTTCTAATATATATTTTAAATTTAACTACAATGATGATTGATTTTAATAATGCCACAAGTTAAATTCAGCTGCTTTTTATTTATTTATTTATTCTATTTATTTTTATTTTAAATTTAATATTTTTTTAATGCTATAATTAAGTGTATTTAAAAAACTACAAATGCCATAGACCAGCCAATCAGAATTGGCATTGATTTTTGTTTTCTTTTATGCTTGGCTCAGACAAGACACTCCTCAGTTATTGCGCCCAGTTTAACTTAGTAAATTAAGCATATCAAAAATAAAACCTGTATTTTTCTGCCAATTGGAACACTAACTTGTGGCCAATATAGAAATAAAAGCCAGTGTTGAAAGATAGATTGACCATAAGTTGGTTTGCCAATTGGCAAACAAAGACATGTCTTATTTTCAATAGGCTTACTTTACTAAGTTAAACTGGGCAAAATAACTGAGGCATGTCTTGTTTAAGCCAAGCATCAAAGACGGTAGGACACGCCATTTTGAAAACAGCATATTGAAAAATGCCATCTCAAAATACGCCATCTCAAATTTCTGCTATCTCAATTTATTAGTAAAAACACCATTTTGATTTACAGCATTTTGACTAAGAAAAAACATTTTAAAATTTTAGGTTTTTTGAACTCCAAAAATTACCCAAAATAATTCCCAAAAATAAAAATTCAAAATTTTTTTATAGGCTTAAAAAAGCCTCAGAATTTTAAATCTGCAATAAAAAATGGAGTTGACTAGAAGCAATATAGTTGTGTAAAGCCCAAAAGTTAAAATAATCCCAAAAACAACTATTTTTCTATTTTAACTACAAACTATACTTTAAAATAAGCATAGAATTATACCAAATACTAAAAAAACTAAAATAATGATAAAATTAAAGGAAAGAAGAGAGAAGATAAAGTATTATTTATTGGAAATAGGCTCAAACATTAGTGGAAAGAGCAACTGAGATGGCTTGAAGATGCTCAAGCTTGCTATCCTTGGGATAGTAGGCAAGGATTACCTTGCTGATTTCAGTGTACTTTTTCACCGCTTTGGCCATCTTGGGGGATCACCCTTGGTCTTCATGCCAGTCTTAAAGAGGCAGGCAGAGATGGCTTGTTGGGTTTTGAGGTGAACTATGATCTTATTGAATTTGGGCTTATGAACCCTAACCCTTGTAGCAAACTGTCTATACCACCCTTCAAGGGAAGAGGTGGTCTTGATCAACCTGTCTTTGAACTGCTTATAGAAGTTCCAGGTGATTGAGTCACTGCCTTTTCTAATGTGGCGTGCTCCTTGGAAGATGCCAATCCATTGAGTCTCAAAATACTCAATGAACATAGCAAAGGCTGCCTGGTTAGCCTGGATATATGGATGGCAAGGAGGGCATCATAAAAGGCATTGGTCTCCTCCTGTTCCAAAAGGGCAAGGGCAGCAAAGCAATTAAAAACGTCCATTGCTTCTTTGGTGCCTTCAGCATAGACCAGCTTATGGAGGTCAGAGCACTTTTGGAGGTGGCGGCAGAGTGCCTTCCAGAAGTGGAAGTAGCATCTCTGAGGGGAGCTCTTAAAGACATGAATAAAGGCATTTGTCTGAGCCTGATTGAAATCCACCACCAGATATTTGTGGTAGGGAAGGCTTTCTGGCTTTTTCTTGGTTGGGGTGAGAGTGTCTTCTTCTTGGGAGATGGATTTCTTCTTGTGCCCTCTAGTCTCCTTGGGCTCCTCTTCAATAGTTGGGAGGATTTCATCAAGTTTGGCCTTTAAAATTGTGAGTGCCTGGACATATGTTTCCTGCTTCTTATTTGGGAGGAAAAAGAAGACCATGTGAAGAACCAGATTTCTAACCTGCCCATGGATATTCCAAAGCTGGCTGAAGAGCTTTGGGCAGGTTGAGAAAGTTCCATCTGCAAGCCAGGTCTTGCACTTGAGGAGGTCGAGCAGATTCTGGCTTATTGCAAAGCAGATGATACACTCTGGGGCATGTTGACCATCATCATGAAGAAGGAATCTCTCCTCATGGAAAGATAGTTTTTGCTCCTCAGTAATGATCAATTGGTCAATGGAGCTTGCACTGACACCTTCAGTGCTCAGAGCATATCTCTGATCAGTAAAATATCTCTGTAGTTTTGAGGCGCTACCAAAAGTTGCTAGTTAGGCATCATTTAAATTAAGGAGCACATTGTTGACAACCTCAGTTGCAGTTTGATCCTTTGTGGTTGGGATCACCTGGCAAATAAACCAGCGGATCAGTTGATAGAGAGGTTGAAAGGCTAGGCGCAGTTGTGGTTAACAGTTAGGGATTTGAATCTTGTAAAACCATAAGTGGTGAGCCTTGCAGGGCAGCCAACGTTATCACATTTGAAGTGATGTTGGTGGATGGGTTTTTTCTTGTCATTACAGCTGAAACTGTAACCCTTGTAGACAAAGCCAGTCCCTCTTTCTTAGTCATAATTGGATAGCTGATAGGGTACATTGTTTGCACAGCAAAGGAGCCATTCTGTCTGTATACATTGTGAATGGAGTTAAGATCCCAGAGCTCAATTGGCTCATCTGCAGGAGCACCAGGCTCAGGCTCCTGCTCCTCTTCATCCTCAGGCTCTGAAGTGGGATCAGAATGGCAATTGAAGTTGAACAACTTCTCTTGAGGATCAAAGGGGGAGTAAACAAATGGAGATTGAGGAGGGATAGGACTGTTTCCCTCTTGTTCAGGTGATGGAGTTGGGGTCTTGGGGGAGATTTGGCCTTAGAAGGCTGCTTCTTTGAGGTTTTCTTGGCTTTTTTGGCCTTGAGAGGAGTGGTCTTGGACTTTGAGGCCTTGGGCGCAGCTTTGGCAGTTGACTTGGGAGGCATCAAAAAGTGAATTAGTATCAAAATATGAGCAATTTGGGGGTTGTTTTTAAAGAGGAAAATGAGAATGTTTTAATATAAAAGTATCAATTTTTTTACATAGAATTATAGAGGAGATCAAAAAATATATACTATCAAAGTTTCAATGTTGTTTTATAGTATAAAAATATTTTTATTAGTAACACAAGTATGAAAAACTTTGAGTTTTGACTGAAAACTTGCTTTTGAAATGGTGTTTTTGAATTGACGTAATTGAGGTGCTGTAGCTCAAAAACATAGTATTTTTGACCATTTTTATATTAAATTAACAAATTTACTATGGAGCTACCTCAACCAGGCTAAAGAGTAAAACTTGCATTTCTCAAAAACTAGCTTATACAACTGGGGTTATAAAGTACCCAGTTGTTTAGAGGAGATCAAAAAAATATTTGCAAAGTTTCATCTGTTTTCCTACATTTTTTATTAATATGATATTTGACGTGAATATGTACTTTTAAAAAGTGGAAATCAAGAATTACAGTGGGGGAATCAATGTAGCGTAGCCTGGCGTCATAGGTAATTTCCCCTTATTTTCCCCTATCCATTGTGCACATCAAATCAATTGGGTGATATGAAACTTGGTGGAATTTGAAGTGATGTAAATCAAAAAGATGTAATCACCCCCTTCCATATTAAAATTACTATTAAAATATTTTATTAAGGAAACCTTTATCAATGTATCCATGTGTAATAAAGCTATAAATTACATATAAAAAAACTGTTTTTTACCTAGCAATGACAATCACTAGAAGGACTATCATAGTGGTGTCTTTTTAGGTTGTTCTTAGTATAAGTGTCTTGGATTAATACTATAGGAACACCTTCTGGCACTATACCTTAGGCTTTATTTTAGTTTGGGTATCAGCTTATTTTAGTTTAAGATAAATGGCGTAATTTGAAATGATGTAAAGTCAATATGGTGTAAACACACCCCACAAAAAGTGATTTCATATGTAAATAAGGTTAGAAAAATAATGTCAAAACCGCAGGCTCAACCTGACAGCAAGGTTCCAACCAAGCAGATTTGTGACCCACAATCCAATTATCCGGTCACTTGAAGCCAAACTAGGAAGTCAATTCAAATTATGAAATCTAACAACATGAACAGATGATGATCCCTTATGGTGAATACCTTGTTTTGGCGCTTGACTCATTACCAGGATCAAGCCACCCCCTTCTTCCATCCAGCTGTGTGATCACCAATCATGTTCCTGTTATCCTTGATTCACACAAACTATATAATCACTATCCCACAATAAAGATTAAAATCTATCTTCTAAATATTTTCCCCGTGTAACTCTGCTAAAACAGCACAGTTACAACTTTGGTAGCACAGGTAGGTTCCCCATCTTACCTTCTCTTGAAAAATTCCGCCTGTTGCCCGCACACGCCGCGGCCAACAAATCCTTGACAGAATTATGTCTGGCCTACCTCCTGAATGGACTCTGTACACCCCTGGTATTGCCATTCCCAATGGCTTTGTCCTGTACAAGAACACGGTAATCCCGTTACCTGCCTTCAATGCCATGTCTGCGCAAGGTTTTTCAGGCTCCCTCCTTGATGCCGCAACCAGCCAACAAAACCACCATGCCCGCCTACATAGCTCAAAGACTACAGAGCACTGCCTTGGAACCTTTTGCCAGGGCCAACAACAACAATGCTGCTGCATGGATCCAGTTTGTCCAGAGCAAGCTGGCTCAGATGGAATGCTCACAGCAGTTTTGAATCACAGAGATTTCCATTTGCCTGACCCACAATGCTGGCACCTGGTGCAACAAGTGGCACAAAGAGCACACTAACAAGAACTGGGATACCTTTAAGCAAGACTTCCTGGCAATATTTGTGCTTAAAGATACAGTGCTCATGATCATACGCCAAGTAAAGAACCTGACCCAGATAGGCATTGTGAAGGAACTCACCTGCGCCTACAAGGAACTCCGTCTTTGTACACCATTTGACATGGTCTTTGACACCCCAGCCACACACCTCATGTACTATAACACCCTTAAGTTGCATTTGATGAGTCATGTGAACCTGGACCAGGTGACCAACCTGCAAAGCCTGTACTGTGAAGCTGAAAAAGTGGAACAAACATCCAACGCTCTACACAAGGCACAGACTGGGAAACAAGAAAGACCCAAGGATTCCCATCCAGGCAGAAGCTCCTCTTGACCACCTCCTGAAGGCAATGGGAACAATGCCAACCACAAACCCACGGGTTCAAATGGACATGAGAATGTAAACAATGGCCAGTCCAACCAGACCCATTTCTGTGTCACGCCACACAAGGTAACCAAGATGAGGGAAAAGCCCGGGGTGAGCACTAAGTGAGCCAAGCTCTCCTGCACAACTCCCAACTTTCCCAATGATGAGTACCAACCCAAGGACGTAGTTCAATGCCCAATTATCCAGGTGCCCTCAGAAGACCTGGTACTGTACACTATTGTCAGACATCCCAATAAATTGATGTCCTATTTTTTCTGCTTTTGTAGTTACACAGGCTCAGCACTCTTGGATTTGGGAGCAGACTGGACCCTGTTCAACAGTAGCTTTGTGGATAAGTTCAAGCTGGCTACTAATCCTTTGCAGAGTAAAAACGTAGTCCTAGCTGACAAACACCACATTGCCGTGACAAAAGAAACTGCCCCCTTCTTTGTCATGCTTGAGAACCTCTGCTCCATCATTCAAGCTCCCGTCATAAACTTCCCAAAGTTTGACATTGTGCTGGGACTAGACTGGCTGCAAAAGAACAATCCTCATGTAGACTGGGCAACCTCAGTGTTGATCATCAAGTGTGAAGGGGTCAACCACCAGATCTATCCTGAATTTGTGGACCAACTTCTATGCAACCACGTCTTTGTGTGCATCACAGAGACACAGAGCAAGAAGTTAAACCTTAAGGCAATTAATTGGGACTCCTGCCAGTACAAGATCATACATTTCAAAGATCACCAGGATGCCTCCAAACCCTGGATTTTAAGATTGTGGCCCGCCATCCAGAAATCTTCAAGGAAGCGCTGCTTGGGCTGCCCCATGAGAAACATATTCAACACTCCATCCAACTCAAGGGGCCTGTACCCAAGGCGCGTCCTATCTACAGGCTGACCCCAAATGAAGACAATGCCTTACACAGCTACCTCAAGGAGGCATTGGAAAAAGGACTTATCCGCTCCTCACAGTCTCCCTTTGGGGCTGCTGCATTCTTTGTGGCTAAGAAGGACAGTACCTTACGTCTGGTCATGGACTACCAAGCCCTAAACAAAGTTACCATTAAGAATTATTATCCACTACCACTGATTGACAACCTCTTTAATGCCTTGGGAGAAGCCACAGTCTTCTCCAAGATCAATATGACAGCAGGCTACAACCAGATTCACATCAAGGAGGAAGACATACCCAAAACAGCCTTCCACAATAAATACGGCTCCTACAAATGTGTGGTGCTCAACTTTGGCATGGCCAATGCCCTGTCCACCTTTGTAACCTTCATGAACAAAGTATTTGCGCCCCACATAGGCAAGCACGCCCTAGTGTATCTAGACAACATTATTGTCTACAGCCCCTTAGTGGAACAACACCACAAATACCTCAAGGCAGTCTCTGCTACCTTGGCACAACACAAGCTTTTGGCCAAGACCTCCAAGTGCCAGTTCTTCCGTGAGCAACTGCCTTTCCTGGGACATGTAGTCTCAAAGGACGGCATCAAACCTGACAGTAAAAAGATACAGGCCATCTGCAAGATGCCACCGCCCAAGGATAAGTTGGAACTCAGCACTTTCTTGGGAATGGTGGCCTATGTACAACGCTTCATACCTGACTGTGGTGTTTTGACTGCTCCCTTATCCACCATAACAGGCACCAAGTCCAAGTTTGTGTGGACCCCCCAACATGACCTCTGCTTTAGACCCCTCAAGGAGAAACTCACAACAGCTCTCATCCTGCAATACCCCAAACATGATGGGGAATACCAAATGGAAACTGACGCCTCAGACACATCCATTGGGGGATAACTACAAATATAAAATAATGACGGTGACTTCCTGCCTGTAGTTTATGAATTGCAAAAGTTGACAGATGGTGAGTGTCAATATCCTATCCATAGCAAAGAACTGTTGGATATTGTATACTGCCTAGTCAAATGCCACTGTTACCTAGAACAGCAGTAAGAATTTATAGCATTGACTGACCACAAGTTGCTCATCTATTTCAAAACCCAAGCAAATCTGTTGCGCCGCAAAGCTTGGGGAATGGAGTTATTGGAGAAATTTAACATGCTCATCAAGTAAAAACCTGGGGCCAAGCTTGCCATGGCAGACGCCCTGTCCTGCCTGTATGTCTATGCTTCAAGAGGAGAAAATGGGCTCAACCCAGACTGGCCTCTCTTAGTACTAAAAACAAAGGACAAAGGTTTCCCCCCAGCACAACCAACATAACAAAGGAAACAGTCATAAAAAATGAACACCTGTTTGCTGACGTATATGGGACCCTACACAGAAAAATGTCTGACAGCACAACCATTCCCTACATTCCCACACATCAGCAAGTTGACACCATCCTACATTATCACAGAGACCTTAGACATACCAAGAGCCAAAACCTATATGAGTTCCTTAATCATAAGGCCTGGTGGCCAACCTTATATTGCAATGTTCAAGAAATTTTAGACCAATGTGAGGTATGAAAGAATTTGCCAAAAGTAAAGCCCCGCCAAAGTCAGTACTTACCATCTGCACACAACTACATTTCAAAGTATGGGCTCTTGACATTGTGGGCCCCATGCCAGGAAAATACAATGACAAGAAAAACATCATCACCGCCATTGACTTTGCTACAAGATGACCAGTAGCCCAAGCAGTAAAGGCATACACTGGCAATTATGTGCAACAATTTATTGGCAAGGAGATCATCAGCAAGTTCAGAAAGCCAGAACTTCTGATAACCAATGGAGGGAAAGAATTGACCTCCAAAAACACCAACATATACCTTGCAAAAAATAGGGTCAAACACACCATAATAACACCATACCACCCACAGGCCAATGGATGTGTAGAGCGGCTTAATGATAGCCTTGTGCAAGCCTTAGCCAAGCTCACTGCCAGGAGACCTGAAGACTGGTACAAGCAGCTACCAACTGCACTAAAGGTGTGTCAAACCCAAGTGAACAGATCCACTTGGAAAAGCCCGTTTGAACTGGTATACAACGCACAGCCAAATATCATTCAAGCATTGACAGGACCTAAGCTGGAAATTCCAAGTGTCAAAACTGCAGGCTCAACCCGCCAGCAAGGTTCCAACCAAGCAGGTTTGTGACCCGCAATCTGATTATCCGAGTACTCAAAGCCAGACTAGGAAGTCAACTTGAATTACTAAATCTAACAACATGAACAGATAATGATCCTTCACAGTGGATATCTCAATTTGGCGCTTGACTCATTATCAGGATTAAGCCACCCCCTCTTCCATCCAGCCGTGTTATCACCAATCATGTTCCTGCTATCCAGTGATTCACAATAGCTATAAAATCACTATCTCACAATAAAGATTATTTTCTATCTTCTAAATATTTTTCCCTGTGTAACTCTGCTAAAACAGCACAGTTACAACACAAGTGAAGTCCCTCCATGCTCGGACCATCATGTTGTAAGAGCTAACAGCAAACAAACAGTGAAGGAAAATGAACGTCTACAGACAACCTTTGTCCCCATCCGCAATAGACATGAAGTTGGGGACAAAGTTTGGGTCATGAATGTTGATAAAAGCAAGCTACAACCCAAGAAAATGGGGCCAGCAATCATTCTGAAGGTAAACAACAATAACACTTACCTGGTGCAAGGGCTTGGAAAACGTAAGCAAGACAAGATCCTACACCATGATTGCCTACAACCCTGCAAAGCAAGACAGAAACAACAAGAAACCGCCCTGCCTGCCACAGAACAGCAACTAGTTTAATACGCGGCTGGGTTCCTGACAACCTCCCTGACAACCTGCTCCCAGAGGAGGCCAACCTTCAGTTGGGGGGTGTCAAAATTGCAGGCTTGACCCGCCAGCAAGGTTCCAACCAAGAAGATTTGTGACCCACAATCCAATTATCTGGTCACTTGAAGCCAAACTAGGAAGTCAACTTGAATTACTAAATCCAACAACATGAACAGATGATGATCCCTTATGGTGGATACCTCATTTTGGCGCTTGACTCATTACCAGGATCAAGCCACCCTCTTATTCCATCCAGCTGTGTGATCACTAATCATGTTCCTGTTATCCTTGATTCACACAAACTATATAATCACTATCCCACAATAAAGATTATTATCTATCTTCTAAATATTTTCCCCATGTAACTCTGCTAAAACAGCACAGTTACAACAATAAGATTTAATTAATCTGACTCAAAGTGAAAGAATTGAGATGGCTTAAATTTGAGATGCTGCATTATAAAGATATATGTAAATTTTAAGTATTTTTTTGTTTATTTTATTTTTTTGTGATTCAAAATCACTAACGCAAAAAACGCCATCTTGAATTAAATTTAAGATGCCATTTTTTGAGATGCCTTTTTGAAATGGCGTGTCCTACCTCAAAGACAACAAAAATTAATCTAATCCTGATTGGCTGGTCTGTGGCACTTTTAGTTTTATAATTTTGCTTTAATGTAGTGCTACAAAATATTAAAGTTATTTTAGAAAATAATAGAATTAATAAATATTAGAGCAGCCAAATTTAACTTGTGGCATGATAAAAATCAATAATCACTGTAGCTAAAAGTAAAATATATTGCATCTCAATTAAAATACATACAACTTAAAACAATATATATTAGAAAATTAAAATTTCTGGGGGCAAGAGTTATTGAGCAAAATGGGGAAGTAGATGGGGCAAACTAGGTGGTGGACTGGGTTGGGGGAGAATTTGATTGGCTGGGGGATGAGTTCCAAACAGCTGGGTTGGTTGGCTGGGGGCTGTGGCAGCTGGAGGTCATATGGGAACCTGGTTTCTTCTTGTTGGCTTGGAGAAATTGATTGTACATGACATTATACTCATGCTCAAGGAGGACGTCAATTGGCTTGTACACTGGGGAATTGCAAGGGGCAGCTGAGGATCTTTTGGTGAATGGCTGCTGCTGTGAGAATTCAAGGCCATCTTTGTGAACATTTAAGTAACTTTCTGATAGGGAAAAGGCACAGTGTGATAATTGGCTGCACTAGCCACCTGGATTAAGGTTGTAGAGTTGCCCTCACAGATTGTGTCCCCAATGTTAAAGAACAACACATCTCTCAGGTGTAGATTGGCATGCCTGACAGAGAAAATGGAGATGTTGTGGTGGCCTGCTTTGATATTCTTAGAGGCCACTTCAGCACACTCCATTTAGTGGCTCAAAAATATTTGGAATTTTGGTTAACAAGTTCCAGGTGGCTAGCAGGTTGAAGAGGAGTTTTCTTTACCAGTATCTATTGGTGTAACTGGATGTGTTTTGGTAAAACACCGTCCCTTTTGGAGAAGCTGCTATAAATGCACCAATGAAAGTGCCCTTTTTTCCTTCTTTTTGCCCTCAGGGGTGTTCATTTTCCCTTTAATGCCATAATCCTGGACTTGTAATGAAAATTTATAGTAAGATATAAATATTACATTGTCCAAAAAGAGAGGACAGGCAGCAGGTAATGGTGGCACTAATTACGTGGTTGTAGTGCAAATCAGAGCCCTTATGCAACTCATCAGCTGGTCAATTGGTCATAACCAGAACACTAACAGCAAACCCATACATTCAGAGCTTTAAAGTGCAGCAGGCAATGCATATGTGGTGAATCTTGAGTAGACAATAGACGTTAGTCATTGGAGGTAAGCGTCCCACTAGAGGAGGTCAAGCATGATGAGATAGGCATCCTTGATCTAGGAATTGATCTGCTTCTTTGGCTTCTTGGTAAGCTTTGCACCATCTCTCTTCAAGAGGGCTTGTAACTCACACTTAACCACCTCCTTGGTGAATTGAAGCTGAGTGGCAATTTTGGCAAAATTTATGCCACTCTTCTTAAGGCTCACAATCTCCTCTATGATTTCATTGGTTATGATGTGACGTTTTTGGGGGCCTTTGGGAATAAGGGGACCCTGATTAGGCAGGGCAGGGTTTAATTGGCCTGAATACTTGGGAAATAATTGGATGGGAATGGAGAAGCCAAAGTTACCCAGTCTTCAAAATGTGGCACATGATTGGTTTGGGCCTGGTCTTGGGGATCACCATACTGGCTATCAGTAAATCCACCCGTGGATGGGCCTGGTGACACATATAATTCACTCTCCTCACAACTTGCATTGAATTGGGTATAGACAGGCGCTGTGACAGTTGTGCTCTATTGATCAGCATCCTGAACTTGGAGTAGCTTTTGGTACTTCTACTTGATGATGACAAAGGTATCTTTGCTGGTAAAATTAATTGTAAACAAAAAAGCAACAAAAATTCTATTAAAAACAGAAAAGCAAAGCATTTCCAGAGTATCAATTTTAATTAAGTATGTGCTTCTTTTTGAGATATGCTCTCAGAAATAAATGATCAGATTTAAAAGCACATATATTGAAAATAATGCTGTAGTTCCCTGAATAGATTTTGGTGGATTCACTCCTGAAATCCACTATTTTTATTTTGAGTCCCAAAAATAATTAATACTTTCAAAATTTGAGTTGTTTCTTGTTTGAACTCATCACTTTTGTAACTGAACCTCATTTTTTCTCTGTTTAAATCATTTTTGTTACACAATCATTATCACATTTGCTGTTGATTGCTTCATGAAGTGACTGTTTTGTGTTCATTCTGAATTTGAGTTCCATGTGTTTTCTGTCTCATTTTTTGAATTCAGTATTTGGCTCTATTTTTTTGTTTGATTGACTATTTTTTCTGGCCCTAGATACATGGAAGCATTATTGAGTAAATTGACCTTCAACTGGCTCCAGTTGAAATTTTGTGTGATTGAACCTGCACGTACTAAACAGACTAATATTTGTTTATCTCAACAGGTTTAAAAAATACTTTATTATTGAAAAAATTCCCTGTGTAACTTTTCTGTGCTTGCTGATTGTCAAAACTGTGGGGTCAACGCTCTTGCAACCAAGTTTGTAGACTTGACTGCCAATGTATCTTACAATACACAGGGGGCGCTTAATGAGTTTCCCCTTGACGTATCTGATGGCATGAACCAAATTGATGGCAATGTCAAACTGCAGGCACTTTTTCCTAATTAGGAGTGCTACCAATTTGACCTGCTGATCCCCACACAAGTTATTCTTTGGTCTCAAACCTTACATGGAACATGCCATCATGCCACCCCTTTGTGGCCCAGTGGCTTTCCCCATATAGTATATTAGCCACAATATTATACAATAAACAATTCTGTATCCTTATCATTCCTGTCCTTTCTATTGTACTGTTGTCTTCCCCAATTTAAATACTAAATCCTCATTGGTTCAGTTGCAATAGTAGTAGCAGCTTTAGGTCTACAGCCTACCTAAAGAGAAAATCTCTTCCATTAAAGGACAGAGTACAGGCTGTATGTCTACTCCCCACCAAGAAACCTTCCTGACAATCCCCATGGGGGACATCCCCAACAGGTACATCATCTATCAAGATCATTTTGTACTTAAAAGCGTGTATAATTGGCTCTGCCTTGGACAGCGCAACGCAAACGTCACCCTGCCCCAATTGGACCTGTCACAATACATGCTCAACCTCCAGTTGGAAACCTTTGCAGGTGGCGTGAAAGGGGCTGACATTATCAGCTGACTCCACTCCATCAAAGCCAACCTCTTTATCTGCCAAGTACCTGGGCCCATGTGGGTTGGTATCACGTCTGGGCACCTCACAGGGCCTGCCGCTGTGTGGTTCACCAACTGGGCCAGCCAAGGGGTGATGTCACTTGGGCGTTGCTCAGGGACACCACAAAGTCCTGCTACAGTGAAACCTTTTCACCCATCAAAGTGGGAACCCCCTTCCTGGCCATTAAACAGACCAGGTCTGTCTCTGAATACCTTGCCACCTGGCAACAAGCTCTCATTGCTGCCCCAGAAGCAGTGACCAATGGGAATGCCATGCTCCTTACCTTGATAGTTAATGGGCTCAAACCCCATATCTGCAAGTAGGTTCCTGTAGGTTGCTGCACCTCCATCAACAACTTCTACAAGGCCATTGTGGAAACCAGAAACCAGGCTTTAATGGGCTTCTGCAGATCAAATGATGCACCACCCCAACCTTGACCCGCACCTGGCAGTGTCCACAACCAAGTAGGCTGCTGCCAGTCCCACCAATAGGAAAAGGGAGTTAAGCGTACCTGCAAGGGGGAACTCCAGTTAGCACAAATTAAGGACCAGGGAAAAGCCTGGGGGTTGTAGTTACAAGAGGTTCTACAACCCCACTTTAACCTCACTCTCAACCCCTCCTTGCAAAGAACCCCTGTGGTTACAATGTGCATGAAGATGAAAACTCTTGATATATTCCAGGTCCACAGCAACAACCCTGTTCTCCAAGCAAGCCACTCTTCAAATAAAGTATCCTGCTTGGCCTATCCCTTCCTTTTTTGTGGTAACACCCACAAACAATTGGTAGATACTTAGGCCAATCACACTATGGTTGACCTGGCGTTCACTGACTCTCTTTAATTATACCAGGTGCCAAGCAGGTTCAAGGTAGTACAAGTGGCTATACCTGTAGAGTGGCAATTACCCATGAGTGAGGTACCCTTCTCTGTGAGAATGGGGAACATCCAGGTTAAGCTCTCTGGGCCAATCATGGCAGGGCTCAGCCACAATTTTGTTGCTGGCCTTGACTGGCTTTGTCACAACTGTCCCTACATTGACTGGGATATGTCTGTAATTACTCTCAATAGAAATGGGGTGGGCTTTCAGATTGCCATAAATGTTGTTATTCACACTATTTTGATTTTGCCTTTGATGGGTTATTTTGAGGAAAAATATCTCTCTTTTGCTTTTTCTTCTCAAAATGAGTCTTTATATGAACTTGGAAATATAATTGTTTGGTTTCCTGATTCTGTGCAACTCACTTGCCCCACTCATGTGTGTGGTGAGTGATCCTACCGTCCATCTACTGTTTTGTGGTAAAGCTACACAGTATATATTCCCAATCTTTATACCCAATAAACTTTAAGTTCTATTCACATTTTTGTATTTATCTCACCCAGTACTTTGACGCCTCTCTAGCCTTGTCTAGTAGATATTATCTATTCAGTGCCACAAGGTAATTGTATAGCCTTCCTTACCATTCTACCTGAGACTTAGTACAAATCCAATCCTAAGGTTAGGATTCCCTGTTGTGAGTCTGGTCTGCGCCTCAGAACACAACATAGATATATCCTTCCAAAATGAGCAAGTTACTTCACGGTATTGTGTTTGTCATAATAGCATAAACAGGCATTTATGATTTCAAGGGGGAAACTAGACTTTAACCAATGCTCAGTCAAAGTTATCCACACTAAACCACCTGCAATCCTCCCCTTGACTACTCCACCTCCACCAGCACTTGCCACACTCCTCAAGGAATATAAGGACGTTTTCGGTGAAACTTTAGACCAACTACTGTCATGGTAGGTTCCATCATGCGGGTATTATCCGCCCAGGCAAGAAGGCTCAAAAATCTGGAAAACCTTTATCAAAATTTACCAAGTTAACGTATTTAAATCAAATGGCCAATTGGAAATGGATTATAGCTGCTCCAGTCTGTCAGCTGAAACCAGTTCCCTTTTTCAAATTGACATTGATAAATCAGCGTAATATGAGGGTCACCCAATATGAGCTTGTTAATCAGTATGGTCATCAGAAACTAATCACACAAGGGTTCTTTGCAACCTGGATCAGATACTTACTTGACAATGTGGAAGGAATAGGAGGTCAAGACTCAGGTGGTATTGCTTAATCAATTTTTCTGATATATATTGAATAATTTTCCCTGTTTCAACTCTAAGATTTGAGTCCTCCTAAATTTACTCAATAAAAATCATTTATCCTGAGCTCTAATTTCTATTTTAAAAATGTATCCTGTGATTGGGTTGTTGTGGTATATTCTGTACAATCTGATTATGAACCAAATAATTTCTGGAAGATGGAGTCCTGCAGTTGGAACTTTGTTGTGGTGCCGCTCAGTGTCAATTTCATACCAGCCAATCTTGGAGCTCCCCCCATTCTGGAAACTGAAAATTGTGCTACTTCTCAATGCCCAGAATTTTACGCTGAAGATGCATTGATGCTTTCTCAGGTCATTTATATTAGACTACTTTGGTTAGGACTAATTTTTCTACTTAATCCTGGAGTTACAATCGGAAATTTCACAAAAAATATCTGAAGCTGTGTTGGTGGTTAATCATTAATTCTATGTGGATTTGGGTGGTAATTTCCCATCACTTATAAACGGCTTCATACTATCCTGCAAGTTCAGTCACATTACTCAACTCTTCTACTTCTGAGTTTTTGGAAGCAGTTTGTCATGAATACTTGTTTCTTTTCTCTTGCTCCGTTGAGATATCTGCATTTACCATGTTTATTTGCATCAGTTCATTTCTGAGTTTTCAGTTTGGGCTTTTTTAATTTGTGGTTTTCATCTCCAGTTGCAGTTGTTGAGACTGGATCCTCTGTTTCCTATTTCTGTTGTGTCATGTCATTTTGGCGTCCGTATTATTTTCCTGCTCTACCCACTGATGAAATTTTGCGTGAAGGTTTGTCAGCATTATCATTTTATTCTGGCTTGAGCCTTAGTCACAAATCCCAAGTTTACAATGTGATGACAAAGGTTTCTGAAGATGCTTGTGAATGGTTGTTGGCCGCGGTGGAGCGCAATCCACATATTTTAACTGAGAGTGCATCTCTATACCCTTTGTTAAAAAAATTGTGTTTATCTATTGAGGAGCTAAAAGTATATCATAAGCTGTATGCATTTTATCAGGGTACCACTCCGCTTTTGATATTCCTTCCTCAGTTTCTTGCCTACTGCCGTACAATTGATGGTCCCAAGGTGAATAAACTCTCAGCGTTGTGGTTAGCAGTTGACCAGACTGCCCAGTATTTGGCAGTTTGGGACTCCCTGTTAACCACAATTAAGGCCCTGGTAAACCAAATTCTTTCCCTGGTCTCAAATCCATCTACTTCCAAACAAGGTACATTGGTAATTGAGGATAAATCTGCTGCGCGCTCTTGGTTTTCTGGTCCTTGCTCTGTGGTAGTTCCTTCCAATCAAAGCCAAGAGAGTTCTCCCCCTAGCTTGCCTCAGTTGCAATTGGCGGTGGTGAACTAACCCTCCAATGTAAAAGAGGCACCAGTAGTGTCCAGTCCTGATAGTTCCTTGGCAATGCTTCAGCATGTTGTACCTGCCAAATCTTCTGTTGTTACGTCCAAAGAGGTGCCCCTTGTTCCCATTGATTGTGATAACCCCGTTCTTCCTGCTGCTGTCCAAGAGATTATTGAGTGTCACTTCCAGGAGCATCCTGCCTCCTTAGCTGCCGTCCGTACTGCTGATTAAAAACAGGACCCTGCCAAGATAGCCACCTTTTCTGCCAATAAATCTACTTCTGGTTACTTCTTTTTTTATGGTAGCATTGATAACAGTCAGACTATCTATCAGCCAGCCATTTTGTTGGATACAGGTGCTTCCAAAAACTTCATGAGTGTGGAGACTGCTGACTTGCTACAACTCAAGTACCACCTGGGAATGCTTGTTAGGGGTGGGAACTTGTCAGTTGTTTCCCTCCTTCCAGTTGAAGAAGCCAGTAACCTTTGTGGTTTTGGGTCAGTCTTTTACTGTGAGGTTCTCTGTCTGCTCCTCCCTGATGTATCCTATCATTTTGGGTGTGGGTTGGTGGAGAGAGCATAATGTATCCACCTTACTGAAATAAAATGTGTTACAGGTGGAACACTCTTTGGGTCTATCTATTTGTATTCCACTGTTGGGTATGTCTGAAATAGAGCAATTCTCTCAGACTATTCAATTGGTTCCTGTCCCTGTTCCCGCAAGTTCAGATTTACCCGCATGTTTACAACCCTGGTCCGCGGCATTTAACACTACCAGAGGTGAGGTCCTTCCCAAGCACACTCAGTTTGACTTTGACTTTAAAGTTACCATTGATCTGATTCAAATTGTGTATCCTATTTACCCTTTAACTTTGAAGGAAGATGCATGTTTGGAGGAATGGACTTGTGACATGTTGGCAAAGGGCTATATATTTAAAAAGGCTTTGTCAATTTGCTCTCTGTTGTTGTTTGCTCAAAAGGCTGATGGGTCTCTTTGGCCAAGTGTTGACTATGGGAATTTGAATAACATTACAATTCTGGATCCTTATCCTTTGCCTCTCAAAACACAGATCTCTAGATGTGTTGAGAAGGCCAAGGTATTCTTGAAACTTGATCTGTTGAATGCTTTCAATCAAATCAGGATTGCAGAAGGAATGTAATGGTTAACAGCATTCAGGACCAAGAAGGGTATCTTCCAGTTCTGCATAATGCCTTTTGGATTGAATAATGCTCCGGCTTGCTTTCAGCATTTGATTGATTCAGTCCTGGGAGATCTCCTAGGTGTTTGTGCCATTGCATATATGGATGGCATCTTGGTATTCTCTCTGGATGAGGAGTCACATAAGGCCCAACTGTCAGAAGTTGTAGAGCGCATTCTCTAAGCAAACTTGATCATCAAAAGGATTAAGTGTGAATTCTTCAAATATAAGGTTACCTTTCTGGGTAATATTATCTTTGAGGATGGCCACACCATTGCCCCTGACAAGGAAGCTGCGGTTTGAGAGTATGCTACGCCTGTGACAGTATCCTAACTCCGTAGTTTCTTGGGTACTTGCATGTTCTTGAAGAAGTTCACTCCACACCTGTCTGAAGTGGCTGCCCCCGTTATATTTGGCTAGTGGTAAGACAACTTTGGTCTGGACACCTGAGTGTGCAAGTGCGTTCTCAGCAGTCAAGGCTCTTTTGCTGTTGTCACCTGTTTTGAGACATGTGAATCCTGAGCTTCCTTTTGTGGTTTCCACAGATGTATCCAAATACGCTGTAGCTGGTGTGTTGTTGCAGACTGCTGGCAACAGGATTGAGAGACCAGTAGGGTATTGCTCCCAAAAGATGGAAGCTCATGAACACAATTACATGATTTACAACAAGGAATTGTTGGCTGTTGTGTAATTGTTAAAGCATTGGCATCACCATCTCATGTTGGCACAGCATCTATTTGTAGTAAGAACTGATCACAAAGCTCTTATATATTATTGATAACCCAGGGTTTTATCAGGTTGTCAATCCAGATGACATGGTGACCTGACAAGATACAAGTTCTGCTACAAGTTTATTAAGGGATTGGACAATCACTTGGCCAATGCACTAAGCAGGAATCCTTCCCATCTCCAAGATACTAGTTTGGATGCCAAGTTCAACACACATACTATAATTCCATATGAGTCTGTGGTGCCTTTTTTATTGTCTCCACCTGCTACGCTGGCTACCATGTCCCTAAATGATGGTGAAGACCTGGACTTATATTCCAAAGTTAAGTTTCTGCAACCTTTGTCCAAAGGTTATGATGGGCTATTGGAGCTAGCATTTGCAAACCCAGTAGGTCAGCCTCAGTGTTATTTTAAGATAGGTCCTGTCCTATATCATCAAGGTTACTTTTGGGTTCCAGAAGGAACTATTTGTGATGAAATCATGGAGACTCATCACACTTTTCTAATTGCAGGCCACCCAGGGAAAAACAAAACAGTGGAACTAATCTGCTGACAGTTTTCCTGGAAAGGTTTGACAGTGCAGGTGACAGCTTTTGTTTGCAATTATCTGGTATGTGTTCAATCCAAAGCAAGCTGGAACAAGACTATAGGTTTATTGGTTCCACTGCAGCCTGCTGCAGGACCCTGGACGTCTGTGTTAGTGGATTTCATTGGTGAACTTCCCAATTCCAATGGGTTTAACAAAATCATGGTGGTGCTAGATTGCTTCACAAAAATGGCGCACTTTGTATCTTGCTCAACCACAATTACTTTGGTGGAAACAACTAGGTTGTTTGTAAATAGAATCTTTTCCCTACATGGCATCCCAATGGAGATCATGAGTGACTGTGGGCCTCAATTCATTGCTCAGTTCTGGGAAGCTTTTGCTGGGATTCTAGGTATCAAATTGTGTTGTTCCACGGCTTTCTACCCCCAATCCAATGGACAAACAGAGAGGGTAACCCAAAGTTTGGATGTCTACCTATGTTGATACAATAATGCGCAACAAGATGACTGGTGTAATAATTTACCTATGGCAGAGTTCACATATAATAACGCCCTCACATGTCAACTCAATTATTGCCCTTCTATGCCAATGTGGTTTACAACCCTTCTTCTAATATGGATCCTTGCATGGTTAGTAACGTGGAAGCTGCAACTGATCAGGCTGCTTCATTGAAGCAGGTTCATCAGGAGCTCCAGGTTACTCTTGCTGCTTCTGTGACAACTTACAAGGAATATGCAGATTGCAAGCGCCAGGAAGGTCCCACTTACAGGCCAGGTGATTTAGTCATGTTTGATGCTTGCAATATGAAACTGAATGTTCCCTGTTGTAAGTTAGGGCCTAAACAAGTTGGCCCCTTCAAAGTTGAGCGTCAAACTTGTCTCTCTGCCTATTGGCTGGATTTACCTCCTGCTTTCAAGATTTTTCCCACCTTTCATGAATGTCTCCTTACTCCCTTTAAAGGTAAAGATACTCCTTCTTCCCAACCCATTCTTGTGGAGGGAGAACCTGAGTATGAGTAAAATTGTATTTTGGCCTCCCGCAAGAATCAACAACGCTTGGAATATTTGGTGCTGTAGAAAGGTTATCCTGATTCTGAAAACTCCTGGGTTCCCCACTACAATTGTTCCAATTCCCCAGATCTGATTCATGAGTTCTACAAGCGCAATCCCACTGTTATTTGCCATCCCAAACTTACCTTGGCTGCAATGAAACTCCCACCTGCCCATAAGAATTTCTTCTTATCCCATCTCCCTGACGGGGGTATTGTGCCCAGGGCTCAAGTGGAGGGTAATGTCACGGTAGGTTCCATAATGCCAGGTATTATTTGGCCAGGTAAGAAAGCGCAAAAACCCCTAAAAGCTTTGACAAAATTGACCAAGTTAACAGATTTAAATCAAATGGTCAATTGGAAATGGATTATAGCTGCTCCAGTCTGTCAGCTGAAACCAGTTCCCCTTTTCAAATTGACATTGATAAATCAGCGTAATATGAGGATCACCCAATATGAGCTTGTTAATCAGCATGGTTGTCAGAAACTAGTCACACAAGGGTTCTTTGCAACCTGGACCAGATACTTACTTGACAATGTGGAAGGAATAGGAGGTCAAGACTCAGGCGGTATTGCTTAATCAATTTTTCTGATATATATTGAATAGTTTTCCCTATTTCAACTCTAAGATTTGAGTCCTCCTAAATTAACTCAATAAAAATCATTTATCCCAAGTTCTAATTTCCATTTTAAAAATGCATCCTGTGATTGGGCTGTTGTGGTATATTCCATAAAATCTGATTCTGAACCAAATCATTTCTGGAAGATGGGGTCCTGCAGTTGGAACTTTTTTGTTGGTACTGCCCAATGTCAATTTCATGCCAGCCAATCTTGGAGCTCCTCCCCCATTCTGGAAACTGAAAATTGTGCTACTTCTCAATGCCCAGAATTTTACGCTGAAGATGCATTGATGCTTTCTCAGGTCATTTATATTGGACTACTTTGGTTAGGACTAATTGTTCTACTTAGTCCTGGAGTTACAATTGAAATTTTACAAAAAAAAATCTGAAGCTGTGTTGGTGGTTAATCATTAATTCTATGTGGATTTGGGTGGCAATTCCCCATCACTTAGAAACGGCTTCATACTATCCCGCAATTTCCGTCACAACTACTGCCTCCCCAGGAGATTCAGCATGCTGTACAACTGCAATTGTTGCTTCCCAAAACAAGTCCCCTCTATCACCTTACACCAAAAGAAGATGATATCCTCTGCCAGCACCTTGTAAACGCGCTTGACAAGGGATTCATCTGCCCCTTGCTCTTGCCATATGGGGCTGCTGTCTTCTTTGTAGCCAAGAAGAATGGGTCCCTTTGCCTGGTCATAGACTACTGTGCCTTAAATGATGTGACTGTTAAGAATAAATACCCTCTGCCGTTGATTGATGACCTGTTTGACATTCTCACATGTGCAAAGGCTTTTAGAAAGATTGATCTCACTGTGGGGTACAACCAGATCTGTATTGAACCAAGGGATGAGTCAAAGACTGCCTTTTGCACACACTATGGGTTGTTCAAGTGCCGGGTTATGAACTTTGGAATGACCAACACTCCCTCCACTTTTGCCATGTTAATGAACAAAGCATTTGGGGAATTAATTGGGAGATGTGTTGTTGTGTACCTTGACAACATTATTGTCTTCAGTCAAGATTAAACCACATATCTTCAACACCTCTGTGCAGTCCTTGACACCTTTTGGAAAAACCATTTGAAGGCTAAGCCTACCAAATGCACATTCCTCAAGTCAGAGCATCTGTTCTTTGGGCACACTATCTCTGTCCAAGGAATAAAGCCTAACCTTACCAAAATCAAGGCAATCACAAGCATGCCACCTCCACCAATGTGGGCCAAGTGCGGACATTTCTAGGCATAGTTGCCTACGTGCGCAAGTTCATTCCCAATTGCAGGGAACTAATTGCACCTCTCACTGAGCTCCTAAACACTAAACAGTGCTTTCATTGGACCCCTTCCAGAGATCAAGCCTTTGAGGCATTGAAGCAAAGACTTACAACTGTGCCTGTATTAAAATTCCCCAATCAGAACTGTGGGGTTCCTGTCCACCAGTCCCCAAAGTGTGTCCTGGGTCATAGTCAGGGACTAGCTGGAAAGGGGTTGTCATTCTGTAGTAAGGGAAAATATATCTCAGAAATATGTATAGGGGTCAAAATGGGCTTTTATTTACTATCAGAAGGAAGATCCCCTTAGAAACCTTCGGGTATATGGCCCAGGGGGTCAGGGAAACAATATGGGTTCACCAATACTTGGAGTCCTCCAATAACATCTTGTACTCCTTGTACTTGATTTGGGACTCCAGCACCTTAGTCTTGGGCTCCTGTGGTCTGTTTCAGCTCTGGCTATATATCTTGGGCTTCTGCACCTTTAACTTGGTCTTCAGCACCTTCTTTAGATTTTGTGGCCTTTTTAATCCATTTGATCCAGTCCCTGAGAAGCCTCAGATATCTCCCCCTTTTATAGCTCCTTTTCCAAGTCCAAATTCCTCCTCAGAACTCTTGTCTTTCAAAAATTAAACTATCCAGTCTTTCTTCCTCTACAATATATTAAACTTTAAAACTTACTTCAGCCAATTAAAGCCCTGGATTTTCTGCTTCTGCACCTCTTTTTTTAGGCTTTAACTCTTAAGTTAAAGCCCTCAGAGCACTAATTGAACAAACTCTGGCTTGCAGTCAATCATACGCCTTGTGACCCTACAACAGTCACTGTTGAGTATTTAGCCAAATAAATGCTCCAGAATATAAAGTTATCTCTCTTTTTGCTGATTATTGCATGTAGATAGGTTATATTAGAAGTCTTAAGGTAAAGATTCCTGAAAACTGGATATCTATGTCCAATAAAAGAACAGAAGGCAAGATTGGCCGAATCAATCTGGGAGACTGGGCATCTCAAAAACAATTTAATTAATTGGGAAGATTAATTAATAAATACATGGGAATATAATTAATGAGGTTTTAATTATATTGGTTAATTTCCTTGAATGTGTCAGGAAGTTTGATTAAGGTTAATCAAAAGTAAACCCCCAAATTATGGGTTAAAAGCCCTGCTTTGGCAAATTTTTTAGGTTAAAAGTGCCGCCTTGGAAAATTGCTGGGCGCCGCAGTGGCGCCTGGTTCAAGTTTTGAAGCATTTTAATGGGGTTAAGGTAAAAATCCATTAAATGCAAAAATAACTAAATAAAGGCAAGTATTCCTAGTAATTCAGGTTTGATCAGCTGGTTCCCAGTTGGAACATCAATAGCTGAGTTATGGGATGTTTAATCCACAGGGTTTGGCGCCGGGAGCTGGGGAAGCTCCATGCTGAATTGGTACATTGGGATGAATGGAGTCAGGTGACTTCTTACCATTGTAGGTTGGTTCTCATAGTTTGAGAAATATTGGTGATCTTTTAGGTAAAGATCAAGGTTTGGATGACTCAAATGACATAGATCACGTGATATGAATTATAGGTTGATTCAGGAACCAGAGGGATTTTCAGCCAAATATGCCCCAAATGGTATATAAGCATAAACAGCCAAACTTTAATAAACATATTGTCAATTTTGATGCTTTCCCCTCAACTACCTTTTCAATTATTATGTCTTTGTTATTAAACTTTTAAAGGGCCAAATTTGGAGTACTTCACATGGAAACCGCTGCTTCCAGGAAGGAGGTTCCTACAAGTTTGT
The DNA here is from genome assembly GCA_014839935.2 of Entomophthora muscae. Lineage (NCBI taxonomy): Eukaryota > Fungi > Entomophthoromycota > Entomophthoromycetes > Entomophthorales > Entomophthoraceae > Entomophthora > Entomophthora muscae. Next base: position 34,802 of record QTSX02000327.1, on the reverse strand, counting down.
TGGAGAAAGCTTGGGCAAGCTGGAGATCACCAAGACTGTGCCTGAGGAGTCCTTGATGGAAGTAAAACGAGCATTTAAAGAGTTATACTCTAATTACTTTTCAAAAGAAGGGACTCCTGTCCAAGTGTCAGGGACCCACTTTGCAGGGAATAAACTTCCCAGCTGATGGGCCAAGGCCCCTACATTCAGGCTTGCTATTACTGAGCTGATAGGAACCGTGACCATTGCAAGATGTCCAAGTTTTCCTAGATAAGCAAATCTCCCAAACATTGAACTGAATTGTCCAAGTAGATAGTAGCCCACCAAATACGTCAAGAGGTAAAAGGAGGTGTAAGGTCTAACCAGAGTAGGTTCAGTGGGTTGGGTAGCAAACAAGCGGCCATAATGTAATTTATATCCCCAGTGTCTAGAGGGATATTTAAACCATCCATTGGAGAGGGACTCCTTCTGGTTGGCGTCATCTGGGGAGGAATTATACCAGTCAGTTGTAGGAGTTGGATTTTCCAAGGCGTACACCTTGGTCAAGAAGTAGGCTAGAAACCAGGATAGGAAAAGAATTCCCCTCATGGCTTCAAAAAGGATTGTTATTAAAATAGAGGAGTAGCTAGAAGTGTAATAATCTTTATTGTTGGAACAATTTGAACTGAATAAGCTTGGGCCTTTAAATAGGCTTAAAATCATGGCTGAAGAATATAAGAGGAGTTTCTTGGGATATGAGAGGATTTACATGAAGATTGTAAATTATGGCATACCTGGCTTGATTGGGAATACCTTCTGACTTAATCTTAAGTTTATCTTTGTTTGAGCAGGAACAGCCACACATATGCCACTAGGTTGTGGATAATTAAGTGGTTTATCATAAGAAGATCTATTAGCTTCATATGCAGAGCCTTGCTCTTTAGCATAAAGAGCGGGTTGTTGATCAAGCAGGTGCCAGGATTCAGCCAATCATATGCTGAGAGGTAAGTGATGTATACTAGCTGATTAACGTTTTCAAATTTGAAAGGCTTTTTGAAAGCAAAATTTGATTGAATAAACTGAATATAAAAAGGTAAAACAAAGCTTTGTGATGACCTGGTCTTAATGAATCCTTTGTTTCCAGCGTCCTGGGTTCAAATCCAGGTACCAAAAGTATTCAAACAAATCCATATAATTGTTGACTCTGTTGTGTTGTTTTTAAAATGGGTGTCTTCAATATCTTTGTTCTGGTGTTGATTTACCAATATTTCTTTCCCAAGGCTGTCAATAAAAGTCAGGTAGTCAGGGAAGGAATCCCTGACACCAAGGAAACCATATCTATGTGTGGAATTCCTGGAACCTGTTAGTAGGATGGGACAAAATCTTTCACAACAAGTGAAAGCAATGGCAAATTGTGAAATTGAGGCTTTAAGAGCAAGAGAGGAAAAGAGAGTTGAAATCATGGCTTGTTGGCGGGATGACAACTAAGTTCTGTCCCATAAAATTCCTCCCTGGAGGCAAAGCTCCTCAAAGCTTCATCACAGGAAGGTACCAGTAACAAGAGTCAAGGGCAAGATAACAGTAAGTTTGACTAATTCTACCTGGATCTGTCACACACCTTGATTCAACTATTTTGCCAAAAAAAATTCCCAAATGACTTGCTCTTGACTATGGTTTAAACTCAAAGCTGACTTGCTCCAGTTAAACAACTGCTCCGCGTTTCAAACGGGTTTGCCATGATTTCCATCATGTTTCTCTGGCAAATCTTGAGCGCTATCACCTATGTTTTACATAGGGGATTTTTAAATATCTTGATTCTTCAATGTTTCTCCATATTTCACTGCATTTTCTTCAACGTTTTGCGCCTTCAAACTTCCCTGTTGCTTGCCTTTCATCTCTCCTAGTTGTTTTTGATGAAATTTGCATTTTTGCCTCACAGTTTCTCTGTTCTGTTTCTGGCCTCTTTCTGGCACTTTTCAACTTAATCCAAACTTAATAAATTCACAATTTAAACAATATAAGTTTTTTCTTTTTCTCTTTTTTTTCTTTTTAACACAATATGATAATTAATCCTCTCTTAATATTGGAAGTGTTAAATCCTTATTTAACTGCTTTTTTCTTAATATTTCCTCTCCTAAGAAACCAAAATCAGCATTTTTGTTTCTGAATCCAGCCTGGCTAGTCCTTCCAAGTCATCTTCCAGCTTCATAGCTAGTTTAGCACTAACATCTTCTGGTCCTTCAGCCAGTTCTTCAACTACATATTCCCTATGAACCAACTTGGTTCCAACTGCACAATGAACCATCTTGGTTACCAACTTCAACATGAACCAACAGTCCCTCAACTAATCTTCACTGTGATCATACATTCCTTCTTACTAGTCTTTTCTGTGTTCCCATACCATGAACCACCTTGGTTCTTTATCTCAGTCCCCGTTACCAGAACGTGTAGACCCAGGCATGAGTCTACATTGAACTGGTGTTTGACTGGGCCCTCTCATTTGGCAATCCACTTAGGCCATCTAACTACAGATCAATTAAGTCTATGCTGTTGTCTTTACTCACCCAGGTGATTAAATCTGGGTTTTTAGTCATAGAGTAATCAGCTCTACTTCCCAGAGGACTGATCACACTAAGTTCTGCTGCTTGCTTTCCCAAGCAAACCGCTTTGGTGACACCTCTGAGAAAATCTATGCCCTTCAATGCTCACTTTGAGTTCCCCCAAAAGCTCCCATAGGGGCATAAACAAGGACACCCTACCATTCTGTTAGGTAGGATGCTTGCTGACAGACCTCCTGTAAGTGTATCAGGGTACGTAGAGCCCTCAGAGCTCTTCCCCTCCCTGGTAGCCCGTGATACCTACCAGGGGTCCAAAAATTACAACCCTGGTAGCCAAGTGACCTACAATTCTGGCACACTCTTATACCCTGTCAGTCTGTGTTACCCGCCAGGGTCTAAACATTCTCAGCCTGAGCAGCACACACCACCCATCAGGCTGGGCACTCCCCACCCCAAGCAGCTAAATTTTCCTGCTGAGCTATCTTATTCCTCACCCCTAGCAGCCACAGTTCCCTGCTGGGTGAGGACTTCTAGCCCACAAAAGCCAATATCTCCTGCTGGGTGAGGACAACTTTTTCCTCTAGTAGTCCTTTGTTACCTACTAGCCACTATTCCCTATTAGGCCTCTACCTGCAACAAACCACCAAACTTTTACTTGGATAATATTAGCCCCACCTGCAAACCACCAAACATGTGAACTGTCACAAGAACCTCCAGTAAAAACTTAAAACTGATACCTCTGACAGAGCCATAGGGGGTGTTTTACAGATGGAAACTGACAAGGGTGTCTTCTTCCCTTTGGCATACAAATCCAGGAAGCTCACTAACTCAGAACAAAGTTACCACATACATTATAAATAATTAGCAGTAATTGTGCACTGCGCCAAAAAATGGTATTATTACCTGGAAGGGGTGACCTTTCCACCCTGCGTCCTGACAGATCACAAGTCACTTCATTACTTCAACACACAGTCCCACTTGACACGCTGTCAAGCAGGCTGGGTCAAGCGCCTATCCCCCTACCAGTTGCACATTGAGTACAAGCCTGGAAAGGAACTTGTCACAGCTGATGCTCTCTCACAGATATATGTAGCGTTCATCACCAGGGACAATGGCTTGGATCCTGATTGGCCAATGCTTTACCTCTGTCCTAAAGCAACCCGTTAAAAAATCCTGAATTTGGTAACCATCTCCAAGCTAAAGGACAACAAAATTCAGTTCACCATCAATGCTGGCAACTTCTGCCGCCGGGTAGAGACTGGTGAAAAGACACCCTACATTCCCACCACACAACAAAGCAACACCATATTACATTACCACTGAACCCTGGGTCACATCAAAGGCATAATCTCTTTGAGATCATAAAACATAAGGTTTGGTGGCTGTGTATGAGCCAAGTTATCTTGGACCTCCTCAAAACGTATGTGCTGTGTGAAAAGAACACATCTAAACCTGCACCCCCAAGTCTGTGCTGCCCATTAAGGCCATGTAACCTTTCAAGCAGTGGGCCCTCAATATTGTTGGGCCCCTCCCTGAAGACAGACTGGGAAAAAAGTACATCATAACAGCCATTGGTTACTTCACCCGTTGGCCAGTAGCATGGGCAACTACTAATTACACTGCCACCACCATCACTTGCTTCATTGGCAAGGAAATTGTGGCTTGCTTTGGACAACCTAAACGTCTCATTACAGATGGGGGACCCAAGCTTGTTGGACATGTCATGAAGGTATACTGCACCAATAATTTAACAGAAAACCACAGGATAATAAGAAGCTGTCTCCATGTGGTGGGTAATCACCCACCAAATCCACATAGAGTTAATGATTAACCACCAACACAGTTTTAAATACTGTTTTGTAAAATTTCCAAATGAAATACTAGGGTTAAGTAAAATAATTAACCCCAACCAGAAAAGCCCTAGGTAAATGGCATGTGAAAGAATCAGAGTGTCTTCAGCATAAAATTCAGTACATTGGGATAGCACGTGAGTTTCAGCTTTGACAGGAGTGGTAACAGCTCCAATATTAGCAGGCATTGAATTAACATTTGTCAACAACAGCAACAAGTACTGACAGCAGGCTCCCATCTTCCAGTAATAATCCAGCTAAGGATTAATTTTTAGGAGATGTAGCGCAACAATCCAACTACAGGATGCATTTTTAAAATGGAAATTAGAACTTGGGATAAATGATTTTTATTGAGTAAATTTTGGGAGGACTCAACTCTTAAGAGTTGAAACAGCAAAAAAATTTCAATATATATCAAAAATTGACTAAGCAATACGGCCTGGATTCTGAGCTCCTATTCCTTCCACATTGTCAAGTGAGTATCTAGTCCAGGTTGCAAAGAACCCCTGAGTTACCAATTTCTGACAACCATGCTGATTAACAAGTTCATATCTGGTGATCCTTAAATTACGTCAATTTATCAATGTCAACTTACAGGGGGGAATCAGATTCAACCAGCAAACTGGAGCAGCTGTAATCCATATTCAATCAACTGTTTGATTCAAATCCATTAAATCAGCCAGTTTTGTCAAAGCTTTTAGGGTTTTTTGCGCTTTCTTACCTGGCCAAATAATTCCTGGCATGATGGAAATTACTGTGACAAAGAATGCACTCCAAAGAATAATCACAACTCCCTATCATCTGCAAGCCAATGAACGTGTAGAGCAATTAAATGGCTCACTGGTCCAACTGATTGCCAAGCTCTCACAGGAGCATCCCAATACTGTGTGGACTGAACACTTGCCCACCGCCCTACTCATCTTACAAGCAAGAATCAACAGGGGCACTGGTTTCAGCCCCAGCGCCATGGCTTTTGAGACGCCTGACAGCTTGATGGGAGTAGAACAAGGAAAATTATGATACACAGTTCCCAGGAAACCCCCTTTTTTACTACTCCTTCCCTGAGCCAGTGGCGTGTCAAAGCCCAAGAAATTGAACACCTGGGAATCAAGAAGGCACAAAATACCTTGAGTCCTGATACACTGTAGGTGACCCTGTCTACAACCTCAACCCCAATTCAGCCAAATTAGAACCCAATCACTTGGGTCCCTTCAAGATAGCTGCATTCTATGAAAATCACACCTACCAACTTGAAGATGCTCAAGGAAACACCAAGAAGCTTCACCACAATTGCTTGCACCCCTGCCGTGCCATCCCCACACAAAGGTTGTTTGTGTGGACCTTCCCAGATCTTCTGCAGACTCCAATCCTGGTGTCTGACAACAAGCAGGGGGCAAGGGGGTGTTGCAACCAAGTTTCCAGACTCACCTGCCAATGTATCTTACAATACACAGGGGGTGCTCAATGAGTTGCCTCTTGACATATCTAACAACATGAACCAATATGATGACAATATCAAACTGCAGGCACTTTCTCCTAATTAGGAGCGCTACTAATTCAACCTGCTGATCCCTGCACAAGTTATTCCTTGGCTTTGAACCCTATATAGAACATGCCACTATGCCATCCCCTTATGGCCATGTGACTTTTCCCATATGTTATATTAATCACAATATTCTACAACAAACAAGACCTTATTATATTCATTCTCATCCTTTCTATTGGACTGTTGTCTTCCCCAATCAAATACTGAACTATAATTGGTTCAGTTGCACTAATGCTGAAAAGGTACTCCCTCTTTGTCCTTGGACTGGGCCATTTTCCCTCAACAAACCAAAAAAATCCTCATAAACCCAGACAAACCCCCAAATTCTCTGAAAGATTTGGCACATAAAATTGATGAAAGCTTTTTTCCTGGAATACCCCTCTCAAATGGCAACAGCGCCCATGTTGGCACTAAAAATGTTGACAGTGGCCATGTCAACACTTTTAAGGTTGACACTATAGTAAAGTGACAACCCAGTTTTACTTAATGTTGTTTCCTGGATGTTGACACTTTTTTAATTAATGAAACACTTTACCCTGAACATTTTTAATATAAAAAATATTTTAAAATACATTATTATACTAAAATGACCCCAGAGAGTTCAAAAATGCAATAAAAAATATTATAAGTAATAAGAATAAGTAGTTATAAGCAAGTATTTTTCAATTTACTATGTAATTTACACTCTTTATTATGAAATTTTTTTATTCCCATAAAAATTAAAATTCCAATTAACCAAAAATAAAGATATTTTATATATCATACTAACTACAAAATTTAAGAAAGTTATATATTTAATTTATTATACTTTTTATAAGCATAACTGAAAATATCTCATAGCTTAAAGATAAATTAACAAAATATAAGATATTTCTTACAAAACCATATTAAAACTGTATCTGAAACTTACCATTTATACTTAAAAAGATTAGTAATATCCAAAAAAATTAAAAAATTAAAAGTTTAAAAGTAAAAAATATATAGGCAAAGCAAAGTTTCTTTGGCTAATTAAAGCCACCAGCAAGAGCAGTGGCAACATCTTCAAGGTACTTCTTTATCTCCGCCACCTTGTACTTCTTCTTCACTACCTTCTGCATGTCCTCCTGGTAGTCTTGCTCCTTGGACTTCCTCTTCTTGGGGGCCACCCGGTTGGCCAGGTTGCAAAACTTGGAGACAGTCTGGGCCTGCTCCTCTTGTAGCTTGGAGAAGAACTTGTTATATTTGGGGTTGGTCCCAAACTTCACCTTCAGGTGCTTATGCCAAACCTCAAGGCTAGAGGTGGTCTTCATCTCCCCCTTGAGGCAGGCGCCTTGAAAGTTCCAAGGGGCAGTGGCCCCGCTCTTACCTCTCTGGGTAGTCATTTTCTTGCCCACCCATTGCCGCTCAAAGTACTCCAGGTAGCCTTTGAAGATGGTGGAGTGCTTCTTCACGTAAGCATCCTCCAGGAGGGCCTCAAAGCCAAGGCAGCAAACTAAGTCAGGGAAAAGCAGCACTTCCCCTTACCATTGTTAAGATACTTGTCAAAAAGGTCTTTCTCACTCTTGAGATTCTTGACAAGGGCCTGCCTAAAATGGAAGAAGAAGCCCTGGACTTCTCCATCAAAGGTGGTCTGGAAGGCTCTGAGCTGAGCCTGCTCAAAGACCATTATGATAGCCTTTGGCCCAAGTGAGTGTGCATGATCTAGCTGCTCAGCGGCTATGATTGCCTCATCCTTCTCAGTAGAGGAGGTATTTGCCCTTGTGGGGTGGGTGGGAGGGGGGAGCTGGTTGGCAGGAAGGGAGCTCAAAGCATCCCGGAAAATCTTGAAGGCTCTGGCATAGACCTCTGTCTTGGCACCAGGTAGAAGAAAGAACACAAGGGGGATGACCTGGTCATTAAACTGCCCATGCAGGACCCAAAGCTGCTTGAAGAGAGAGGGGCAAGTAGCAAATGTGCCGTTGCACAGCCAGGTGGTAGCAGTGTTCAGCTGCTCCAGGTTTTGGGTTATTGCATAGGGTACAATCCTATCCTTCACTTCCTGCCCATTGTCATGGAGCAGGAACATCTCACCATCCCCCGTCTTCTTGAGGGCATCTTTGAGGATAAGGTCCTTGATGCTGGTGGCACTCTTGGCCAGGAGATTGGAGGCTTGACGCCTATCACTCACAAACTTGACCAACTGGGTGTAAGTAGGGACCCTCTTGAGGTTGGTAGGGGACAGGTACTTGCAAGCAAGCACAGCCAGCTGGGTGGTAGAAAGGTCTTTGGAGGTGGGCATAATCTGCACCAGATACCACTTTAGGAGGCAGGAGATGGTAGTGTTGGGCATGATGTAGGTATGCTTGCCCTTGATGGTTTGGACCAGGTCCCAGCGCTCAGTGTTGAGCCGCACTGGGCAGGAGCAGTCCTTACAGGTGTAATGCCGGCTTTTGAAGCCCTGGTTGGCATTGTTGCAGCTGAAGATATACCCATTGGCCACCATGGCCAGCCCACCCTTTACACTCATGATTGGGAAGTATTTGGGCAAGGAAGAGGGAACCTTGAAATTGCCATCAACGTTGCAGATGTTGTGGGCCACAAGAGGGTCCCAAGGGCCAGCAGGAGCATGGCAAAAGCCAGGGAAGTAATCAGGGTGGGGCTTTGAATCATCCCTAGATGAGCTTTAAGGGAGAGAGTTTGACAGGGTGGGGAAGCAGAAGGGGGCTTGTTGTGGTGCTCCTCATGTGCAGGAGACTTTTCTTTGGGATGGGTCTTTTTGCCTTGCTGCTTCTTCTTGGTTGGCTCCTCATCAGAAGCCAAGTTGTAGAAACTGTGCTCTGTAAGAGAGCCATCAGTTTCCTCTCCCCCAGTGGAGTGAGCAGGGCTCTTCTCAGGAGAGGGCTCAGGGGAGGGCTTTGGAGATGGCTCGGGGATGATTTGGGGGTGGCCTTCTTTGACAAGACAGGCTTTTTCTTGGTAGATTTGGTTGGTTTAGAGGTAGGCTTGGTACCCTTTGGCTGTTTGAAAGTGTTCTTGTCCTAAAATAATAAGTAAAATGGTTTAAAATAAAGCAATTTGTTTAAAAAAACAGCTTAAAAATCATAATATACAAAAATTAAATCTTAGATGGCTTTTCTTGGCATTTAAAAGTTAAAAAATACTTGTATAGTTTTTATTTTATTAAAGTTATAAATAACAAGACAAAAGTTAAGAGAAATATGTGAAAGTATTATATTTAGATATAGATTTTATTTTAAAAATTGCAAAATATGAAAGAGAAAAGTCAAAAATACAACATATCTAAAAATGAGAAGTTTTTATTATGTAAAACATAAAGTTTTATATTTGAGAACTGAAAAGTGTTGACATTATGAGTGATGATTAGTAAAAAAAGCAGAATTCTCACTGTCAATTACAAAAATTGTAGACATTATTTTTGACAACATTCTCACTGTCAACATTATTTTGAAAACTTACTATGAAAAGCATAGTACACTTAATTAAATTTACAAGGGCTAGCAAAAAATTAACCATTTCCTGTGTACTTTTGTTCACATATAAAAATTAAAAAAAACATATAAAAATAATTAAAAAAAGTATCAAGGTTCTTTATTTCTTTATTAAAAATTATATTTGGGTAGTGGGAATATGATATTTTACCATTGCACTTAAGTAAAGTTGTTAATAAGTTGTTGGTAGATATTGAAAAGGGTAAAGTGTCAACAACGTCACTTACAACATTCTTTATATAAGGTGGCATATTAATCTAGGCTTAATTGCGCCACTCTAATTTGCTTAACTCCACCCCAGGGGATGATCACAAGCAAATAAACAACATTTACAAGTGTCAAAATTATTTTTAATAATAAATTCTATAGTAACTTACATAGTAAGTCATGCTTAAATTATTGGATCCCTGTTAGCCACCAATCCATTTAATATATCAAAGCCAGAATAAGTGCCACATATATATTTATAACATGAACCTTTCAACAAGCAAATGTATGTGCACTGTCTTTTTCAATATAATAATTCAATAAAAAAATATTTTTAAATGTGCACTTTTTTTACTCTAGATGCTTCAGTTTTGTTATTAAAAATAAGTTCAGCTTAAAAAGTGTTGACATTGACACTTTTACATCGTGAAAACAAATAAAAAATAAACTAATTTTGATTAGTAAAAGTAAAGGAAAAATCAGGTTAAATTGAGTTTTTTATTAAGCGTAATATTAAATTGTGTCAAGATGGCCACAATTTTGTTGTGTTTTCTGGGTTTGCACCCCTGAACGCTTTAAAAAAAGAATTCAGCTAGTGCAACTAGCAAAAAAACATAGAAGATTTAGAGTTTTGAGTTGACAGTGGCCACTGTCAACATTTTTAGTATCAACATGGGTGCTGTTGCCCTCAAAATGCGCCTACCAGCATCCAACTTTTGGCCCCAGCCTGGGAAGAAGCCCTAATTAATTTAGAAAATTGTTGGCTTGGTTTTGTCTCTGTCAGGACCATCATTTATGACAATCCCAACACTCATTCTTTGTATTTGAGTTGCTCCTCTGAAGATCTTGGTCATGGATTAACTGCTGATCAAAAGTATAAGTTAAATGGCTCAAGCTTCTGTGACAAGAGCTGTAACAATAACCAGTTAAATCCTCATAGTATGGATGGATCATCAATTGTATTAGGAACAAAAGTTGAACCCAAGAACTTCATAACCTTAGACAATGGGTTAATATTGATTCAGTATCTTTTGAGTGATTACTTAACGCTCAAGATGGCCTCAAAATTGACTTCTCCATCCAAGCAGATACTTTAAATTGCTTGGATGATGTTGCCAACCGCCTTCTGAAGCAACTAGGCTCTAAAAACGTTCAAACTTCAGTATTAGAGACTGTTAAGTCTTATGAAACAATGTCTGATACTGTTAATCAAATCAGTATGACTGTTAAGATATCAAACCAGCTTGAGTAAATTAGAGTCTTTTTGACTCTTAAGAGTTAAAAATGTTTAAGGTATTAATATTCCTTGTTTCTAAAACAACCTGATATGTTTTAGTTTGAACTTCATTTCTCAACCTTCCCAATCTTTAACTATATAAGCTTATAAACTTTGCTTATTAAAATTGCTCAATCAATAAAGACTTTGAACCTGAGATTATTCTTTATTTTTTAAGACTTTCTAACTTCCATGAAACCACCTAATTCTTTCCTTCCTTGGGGAATTAGGTTCAAATGTATGATTCTATTCTTGTTGTGTACAACAGTACATTCCACTGTGAAAGTGGAAACTTGCCCAGGATATGGGACTAGCACCAAATACTATGATAACAGGAAATGTGATCTAGTTGTACTAGGAAAACAGTATACTGCATCTTTGTTCTCCTCAAACCTTCCCACTAAATAGAAAGCTCAAACTGCGTCCTCTGATCTTGCTCATACTAGTATTTTCTGTCCTTTTGCTTCTGCCTCCTTGCCTGTGTATCTAGATGCATATACCTTCCTGGGTTGCTTCAATTTTTTATTGGGCAGATATTGAATCCTTGGGGAATTTGTATATTTAGGCATGGTGTCTGTACCAATTGGTTCCATTATTACAGGTTTTAATCCTTCTGCATTAATTCATCATGTTGGGAAGTTATTTCCAGCAGGGTAGGTTTCTGACAGTCCCCATTTAAAACAAATTTGCATTAGCCAATCAAAATCTGTCATGTCAGTAGGTTCCTCCTGCCCTAAATCCCTGGATTTGAACCACCCTGGCCAATCCACAGCTCTCATCATATCATACTTGGTTGAGGATACTAATCTAAAACTCTCCAACTCCGCTGATTCTGCCCTACAAATTTTCTCTCCCAACCAACCAGGAGGTCCCCTGCTCCTGGTGACCCCAAGGTTAACAAACCCACTCCTTAAAGCCCAAGCAGGTCCCCATGAAATTTCTGTTTTTCTACTTTTCAGATTAAAGTTTGGCTTCTCAAATCCCTTTAAGGTTTAAAAGTTCATGTGGTTGTGTGCTATACTTGAAATAATTAGCAGGATTTATTATCCTCTTACCCATTGCTTCAGTTTCCAGGTGTCAGTCCTAGCACCTAACATTAATGTTAGCATCAAGTACTTTACTTTGCTGCTTCTGCTTTCAAAAGTAGGTTTCAACTTGAAAATTTATTTTAAAATGCTTGTATTTACCTATTTTAAGCTTAATTTTACTATTTTCAAAGCTTGAATCAACTCTGAAGCCTTTATTAAGGGCAAGTGCCTAAGGTCAAAGTTCCTAAGGTCAAAAGTGCAGAAATCAAAAATGGGACCCCCAAAAAGTGCAAAAATTGAAACACTATGTAGGGTGCAAAAATTGAATATACCAAAGATTGAAGTGCAAAAATAGATTTTCCAGAGGTTAACTTCAAAGCCAAATAAAATACAATTCTTAATATAAAACCATATAATTTAAAATATTTTCTAGACTAAAGAGACCCCAAGAAATTTATTTCTTTAATAAAAAGTATATGCTAGATAATAAAAATATGCTTGAATTTGCTGTTTTTAAAAGAAATTTTATTTTAGTTCCAAAAGAAATATTAGACTAGAATTTATATGTAACTGTATTCAATTGAATATAAAATACAAAAACTACACAAAAAACTGCTTTAAAATGTATTTTCATGGTAAGATCTTTATTGTCACAACATAAAATAAAAAGAAAGCAAAAGCAATGCAAGATTTTATTTGGATTACTAAAGAACTTTTGCAATGTTCTCAAGATGAGTGAGCCAGTTGGAGGAGTTGTAAGGAAGGAGGGAGTTTTTTGTGACTATCTCAAAGCTTTTGAAATCCTTGCTGCTCTGGGAAACACTTTGGCGTCCATCTAAAAACTCCTGGTAAAGAGTTTCATTGGTTGCTTGTTCAACTTTGAGCTTGTTGATCAGTACATTAAACTTGGGTTTCTTCACCCCAACACAGTTGGCAAACTTTTTGTGCCATCTTTCCAGAGAGGAAGTAGTCTTCATAGCATTATTCTTAACAAACTTGAACTTGTTCCATTCAATCTTGTTTTCCTTTCTTCCATGGCGTCTGGTTTCAAGTTTTCTAATCCATTGGTGTTCAAAGTAATCAATAAATGGAGCAAAGACAGCTTCATTGTCCTCCATATACTTGGTATTCTTGAATGCCTCATAGATCTTGCTAGAGTCCTCCTTTTTCACCAAGGCAATGGCAGAAAAGGAGTTCAAGGCTACCTTGGGCTCCTGGGAGGCTGATCTGGTAACCAGTCTGTTGAGCTCAGTAAAGCTCTTCAGCTTTCTTCTGAGGCATTGTCTGAAGTGAAAGAAGCAACCATGAGGCTTGCTCTTAAATACCTTTTTAAAGGCATTGGCTTGAGCAGTCTCAAAGTCAACAAGGAGATGGGTATGGTAAGGCTTTGATGTTTTCTCATTATCAGGTTGGCTTGGGATTTTAGACTTCTTCCTCTTGGGGGTAGAAGTGGGGCATCAGTAGGGGGAAGGAGATCCAGCTTCCCCTTTAGAATCTCCAAGGCATGAGTATAGTCATCCTCATTTTGTCCTGACATCAGAAAGTAAACCATTGGTAAAACCTTATCACCATACTTCCCATGTATGCACCAAAGCTGGGAAAAGATCTTAGGTCATGATGAGAAGGTCCCATCAGCCAACCAGATATCAGCTGTCATCAATCTCTTAAGGTTCTCCTGGGTGGCATAGCAGATGGTTCTTTTATGCTCATCTTGCCCATTGTCATGAAGGAGAAACTGTTCATCCTTGGAGGTGACTCTGAGCTCATTTGGTATATCCAGTTCCAGGAGGGAGGTGGCAGATCTGCCCACATTGTCAGACTTCTGGAAATTATCACTGACATACTTCTGAAGGGATCCAAAAGTGCCAACAGCTATCTTTTGGAAACTGGTCAAGTTGTGAATAGCCCTAGTGACTATCTCCTGGGAAGTAAGGCCCCTGTTGAAAGGCTGCCTCTGGCGCAGGTACCACTTTATTAGGCGCTGATATACTCCAGTTGGTTCCAGGCAGGTGTGCTGATTGTTCAGCTTCTTAAACTGGGTAAACCCAGTTGTAGTCAGGCAGGCAGGGCCCCTCACACTTGTAATGATGAAGCACCAAGTGCTTCTGCTCATCATTACACTTAAACATAAACCCATCATGGTAGAACCCAGAATTGCCCTTAGAGGGCATTATTGGGAAGGAGATGGGTAGGACATCTGGCAGTTGGAACTCCTCTTCATAGTTGCAAATATTTCATAATTTAAGGATATCCCAGGTCTCAAGGCCATCCTCAGTTGGTGTAGCATCTCCAGAGTTGTACATTTTTTCATGTTCTTCTTCAGAGATGTGGGGAGGTGTCTCCTCTTCATCTGCCTGGCTGTAGACAAACTTGTGCCCAGTTGGACTCTTGGAGGGGCTGGGGGTAGGTTCCTCTTCAGAAGGCTCCTCTTCTGGAGAGGGGGAGGGCTCAGGGGTCTTCTTGGTGGCCTTGGCGGCCTTCTTGGTGATCTTCTTGGTGGTCTTGGGGCCAGGCTTCTTGGATCTGGAAGGGGTGGCCCTCTTTGGGTTGATGGGAGTTGACTTAGGGGCATCTGGATGACTCAAAGTTAGTATTATTTAGTTAATAAAAAAGAATATAAATTATTAATAAAAAAATTTTTAACAGAATCTGAAATTCAGAGTGCTTTTTACTATATTTTGTTAGTTTTAATAAATAATTTTAATTGAGGTAGTCAACTCTATAATGCTTTTGAAAGGAGCAAAAAGGGGCTTTTGATCAGAAAATTAGGGAGTTTCAATTTTGGCACTTTGATCTCAACACTCCCTAAAAACATAAGGAAACATAGTAACATATTAAATTAATTTAATATTTTTTTTCAAAACTGCCAAAATCTGCAGTTTTTACTAAACCCTTTAAAAATCTATTATAAACTAACCCAAAAGGCTTGAAACTCTACTATGTTCTAAAGCAAGTCTTTAACCTTTAAAATTCTTATTTTAAGCTTTAAACTTACACTGGTTGAATTATTATGGTTTTGTAAAGTAGAGTGTTTGTTTGGTTTAAATGCACTTTTGATTTCCGCACTTTTGATTATAAACACCTATTGGAGCTTAGTTAATAAAATATTAAATTCCAATCATAATTTAAAATATATTGGTGAGCACTAAATCAGTGTGTTTTGAATTTTGATTTGAAGCTTTTTTGATTTGCACACTCTATTACTACACCCAGTAATTTACTAAGTGATCATATAATATTTGTTTCATTCAGCACTCCATATTTTACTTAATAAAAATCACTAAAATTATAATCAAATGATTTACAGGTGATTGTGAACCTGTATGATAGGTTTTAGTTTATTTAGTTGAGTATGATATGATTTTGAAGCTTTTCTGATCATTTACATAGTGATAGAATCAATATTAAGTGATATTTTAATTTTTTAATTTTGGGGCCCAAATATTAAATTGAAGAGACTTCCGGACTTTGATTTCTGCACTTTCAATTTTTCCCCTATATTTAAAAGGATAAAAAAATTCTATTTCAAAAGCTAAATTAATTTAAGGTGTGTTTTAAATTGCATTGATTTGGGCACTTTGAACTTAGTTTTTTGATTTTAGCTACTAGTAAAAACATTTTTTAAAAAGTTAAATTTAAGAAAAATATTAAATTTTATGGGAAATTTTTTATTGAAAAAAAGTGCAGAGATCAAAAAATCCATTGATTTGGAGATTTTGATCTCCGCACTTTGACTTTAGGCACTTGCCCTTTATTAAAGCCCTAGAAGACTGTTTTATGGTCTCATTCACTTCTGAAATTGCCTGGGTCCCCTTAAGCTTGGAAAAAATTAAAGCAGCCTCTGAAGTTGTTGATTTTAAATTTAAGAGTTCCAGTTTCTACAAAGGTTTATCCAAATCTTTCAGAGAATCACAAAATGGTATCCCCTGCTCAAATTTGTTGTTTTCTTGATGCTTCCTGTACTGTTTGTGTTGCGTTTGTTGTCACCAAACATATGGCACAACCTGTTCATTTATGCTGCCTCTGTTAAGGAGGACCCTTTCTGCCTTCTTGTCAGGGTACCGCATCCCAGGGGAAGGTCTGTTAGCCTTGGCTGTCAACTTGTTTTGTTGGGAGGAGGGTAGATCCCACCATAGGAGGTGTGCTAACTTGATGAGATAAGATGCTGATTGGCCTACTAAGGCCCAGGATCCAGTGGCTGGAACCATAGTGTTGACTAACCCAGCCAAGGTGATGTAGGCAATGCCCACATATTGGTTGGCTGTGGGAGGAGTCAGTCCTGGGATGGGGTGTAGGTAGTCAGGTTTGGGTGTTGGGAGTGCTTTCATATCTGTCTGGTAGGCAGGCAAACAGTTGTACTTCACACAAATTTTGGGGGCTGGTTGCTTGCACCAAGCACCTTTGTGGAAGGCTGTTTGTGGGGTTATCTGTTGGGCCAGGTGGTCTGTGAAGGGGGTATCCTTCACAGTAAAATTCCTGTACTCTGGTTTAAACAGATAGTTGATAAAATGCAGTAGACTAAAAGGTGCTCCAGGAGGACAATAAAACACAGGCTGGGTTTTGGGGGCTTTCTCAGGAATGCAGGCTGTCAGCCTAAGGTTTCCTGTTGGAACAGTAGTCAAATGGAAAACAACTAAGACAAAATAAGGAATAAATTGGTAGAATCAAGGTCCCATAATCTTATTTTATTTCAGATTGCAATACCAATTGTCAAAACTTCATGGGGTTTTAAATACTGTTTCAAATGCTAAGTTCAGAATCTAGCCCATCACTTGATTGCTAAGTTGCTCAGTTTCTTCTGTACTGAGAGCTCTGGCCCCTTCCTGGATCTTCTGGCCTGTCATTTCTTCTGCTGGAATGACTTCCATCTGACGGTCCAAAGATAATATCTTCATGGTTTCATCATTGCTACTGGTGATCCTGTCATCCTGGATCAAGTGACCTTCAGAAACCCTAAGCTGGGTCAACCCTAGTCTCATAGTTTGAGCATCTCTGGGAGTCACTTCAGGATCACCAGCTGCCTGGAGATCACATGGCCCAGTGGCCCAGACTTATATCCTATCATCTGAGTTTTCTTGGGACTTCAACTTATCAAGCTGTGCAGTGAATCCCTTTCCAGATGACCCATCAGTCATTATAGGAGTGATGGAATGTCAATTCAGTGCTTCTAGCAATCTATACTGACCTGGGTCAATCACCAACCTATGATGTTCCTCCATAATTTGCAAATTTGTGGCCTGGCAAGCCTGCAAATCCCCTTAGTAACCAGGTTCAAATCACAGCTTGTTCCAGCTCTTTCATTAGCTAGCTGCAAAAAACATGGGCAGACAGCCCAAGGGTCCACAGGATTTCCACAACCATCAGGGTCAGGTCCCGAGTTCAATTCTCCTAGTTATAGTTTTTTGCTTATTTTGGGAGAAATGTCATTCATGACACTTCTCTACATCCTGGATGATCTACCTGGCCAGGCTTGCAAGGCCCTGGCCTCTGGCACTGTTCTCATGCAAAATCTTGCCCCCAATAAAGGAGACTTTTTCTTACCCAGGATATGTCCCCCTATTCTCCTATTTCAGTAATATCAGTCCCTCTGCCCAAGGCAGTTAGCAATGTACTCTTTCTTGAACCATTCCCACAACTACCACAATCTGCTCCTTTTTGTACTCCTTGGCTGTTGTCCAGCATGCTCCTGATGGCAGTCAGCACCTACTTTTCTACAGTCTCCCTCACTTCATGCTTATAGACCCCTGTTAAAGCGGCCATTCCAGTATTGCACTGGGTGGCATTTTGGTGGATCTTTCCCCGGAATGAGAGCCAAACATAGCTAGTTTTGCCCCCTTTTGCGCAAACTCCCAGGTAAAGCTCTGCACAAAATACTGCTTGTTCCTCAATTTGGAGATCATGACACTTGTAGCCAAAAGAGGAAGTCAACTTGAGTTACCAAACAAAGAGACACAAACTAATAGTAATCTTGATCCAGATTAGGGTTGCGGCAGCCCAAAAAGGGACAATTACAGCAAATGCCTTAATCACACCCACCCTTTCCTGTAACTTTATTTTGGATTCCCCTACGCTGGGGGAATCCAAAATCACTGGGGAAAAGGTGGTGGAAGGCCTTTTGCTTTCCGGATTCAAGATAATTTAAATAAAAAATAGAAAAGTAAAAAAACATAAATTTTATTGTTAAAAAAACCCAAAATTTAACACCCACAGAAGGGTGTAGAAGGAAACAATTCTGAAAGAATCTTCTTTGAGAAGATTCTCTCAAAATTGTTTTTGGATTTTGGACAGGTGCTTCCTTTAAGAAAAGGAGCCACCCGTCCAAAATCTGACACAGCCCTAATCTAGATACAAACTTGATTTGGCACTACATTCATTAGTAGGATCAAGTTACCCTCCTGCCTGTCCAAGTGGTTGATCAGCAGGAATCTTGTTCTTCTTAATTTGCCCACTATAATTATATATATTCCAATATCCCAATAAAGACAAATAACTAGTTTCTAACCATTTCCCCCTATTTAACTCTGCTAATACAGCATAGTTATAAAACTTTCAATGACTATATGTGCTTAAAAAGCTTTTTACTCCAGTAGTAATCTACACCCAAGCTCTGTTTGGGATACAGTAGTTTTAAAAGCTATGGCAACAAGCAAAAATTCTTCAGATTTAAACAAAATGATTTCAGATTTAAACAAAATCCAAGTCTCAGGTTAAAATATATACTCTGTTAACAGGGTTTATTGGTGTTAATGAGAAAAATGGGTCAACACAGCAACAAAAAGCTCACACGCAAAGCGAAACCATTCAAATATAATCCAAAATACATCAATTCAAAAACAAAATGGTGTGAGTTGATTTTTGGTGTACATATGTTTACTATGTGAATTGGTGACAAAATACACCCAAGCAAGGTGTGCCAAAACTCAATCCAAAAACAAAACACAATAGCAACTCACAATGTAAACAAAATCACTCACACAATGTGTGCAATGGATTGTAATCATGAATGATACCAAGGTATCTAAAATAAGACACAAGATCTGAAACATAAATTTTAAAAATATTGTGTTGGGTGTTTGAATTTGGCAGTAAAATCTAGGAAAATGGGTGAATTTTTTTTGAGTATTCTAAAATGGGCGTTGTAAAACCAAAAACAACTAATTAAGAAATAAAAAATCTATAATTTGGATAACAGGTGGGGAAAAATATTAATTGAATATCCATAAACAGATAAAAGCAAAAATTAAAAATAGGGAGTAACTTAATTAAGTTTTGCTTTAATTTTATTGAATTTTAAAATGGAAGGAACACAACAACAGACTACCATTGCACCCATTGTGCGCCGCAGTTGCGGTTGCCCCCACGGGTCAAAGAATAGACTCAGTACAACACAAGTGCCTACTCAGGAGGGAGGCAGGAGAGGAGATTTTCATAGTGACGCTGCACTGACACAGCTGGTTCAAGGAGCACAAGCTGATAGGGTGCGGAGCATCAACCCTTGGGTCCCAAAGCTGACCTGGAAGCCCACCAAGGTTACCACGACAAAAATGGTTAGAAACAAGGAGGTAGAACTTACTTTGTATGTGTTTGATGTTGTGTACTGGCAAGAGTTGGTCCTGTCAGCCATGCTGGAGAAGGTGAAGCCTGTACTTGATACTAGCTGTGAGCCCTACGTCAGTGATGGCAATCATGAGGATGACAAGGAGCCCAAGTTCTATCAAACCAATGAGGGACAGCTGGTGCTAAAGAAAGTTGCAGCCTTCTACAACAAGGTGCCCATGCCTTAAAAGCCTGTCATCAATCAGGATCCTGGCTTGTCTAAACCCATAAAGCCTGCCCAGAAGCGCATCCCCAACATTAAGTGCATCATCCTTCTCTGGCTCATGCAGGAATTGGGTGACTACAAGGCGACCGCGGCCCTTGTTGGGGTGGATCCCAAGTACGCCTCCAAGACCTTCAACAAGTTCATTGATACTGGCTGAGTCCTTGCCGCGGAGAAATCCTTGTGTGCTTCCACTATGCTCACCAAGGAGCACAAATGGGCAATCTGCCAGTGGATCACCCGGGACTGCCATCTTGAACTGGCAAATATACAGGCTATGGTCAAGTCTGCTTTTGGGATCAAGGCCTCAATTTCCTTTTACTACCATCTGGTCAAGGGAATGTGATTTTCCTGGAAAAAAACTTGGGGTATCCCCATACAATTGGAACAGCCCAGCCAATATTGAGACCCATAAAAACTACGCAGAGGCGTATACTGCCCTCAAAGCCAAGGGGACGGTCAAATTTTACTATATTGACAAATCAGCATTTGCCTCGTCAATGCGCAATGAGTATGGGTATGGGTATGTCCCCAGAGGCTCCAATGACGGGGTGGCTTGGCATGCTGCAGTCTGTGCCACAGCCTATTCAATGGTGGCTCTCCTCAGTCCAAAGGGGGTTGAGCTATACCAAATGATACTGGGCTCCCACAATAGCCGGACCTTCCTGTCATTTCTCTGATTGGTCCAGGAGCACCTGAGGCGCATGAGCCTGGGCTTCACCAATGTAATTGTGTTGGACAATGTTGGTCTCCACAAGGTGGCTGATATTCTTGAGGAATTCCCAATGATTGACACGAGCATTGCAGTGGGCCCCAGCAATTGGCCACAGCAAATATGTGCCTTCTCTTCCTCCCTGCCTATTTGCCCTTCCTAAATCCCATCAAGGAAGTCTTTGGGTGGCTCAAGCGAGTTGTCAAGCGAGGAACCCCAACTGGGACTGAGGACCTGTTTGATTTGCTACAGGCTGGGATCCATACCCTCCCAGCTGAGACCGTGGCCAAATTCTATGGCCACACTAATTTTTTCATCTCTGCGTGCCTAGCCAAACAGCCAATCAATTAAAGGCTTAGTGTGTCCAACTTTTTTTATATTCTCTAATTTGTTATTTAACATTTATTAATTATCATTTTATATATAGATGTTTCTAGGCCCACAATCACATTCAGAAGATCCATCAATAGATGTAAGTAATTTATTTATTTTATTGTATATTATTTTATTATGCCATCTAAGGGTATCCCAAACGCTTGATACTGGATTACGCAAACGCATTAATATCACATTTGGAAAATAAATATAATAATCAAAAAAAAGTTAATGTAATGTGTCCAAATCAGAAGTAGATTTTATTGAAATATATTATTATGCTTTTATTAAGACCTTCTCTGGGATATACTCTGCAGATCTTCATTTGCTAAAATAAGAAAAGAAAAATTTATTATAATAAAAATATTAAAAATTGCAATGGAATTATTTGGAAGAGAGAATTTATTAAGATCACCTATAGTGAGTTTGGCAGTATGTACCCACCCCACAATGGAGGTGGCGCACAACCTCCACTGCCACACTGTGGACGGTGGATACACCCTGGTTAAAATATTCTTGCCTGCTGGTAAAAGGGAGGATGGTGAGGTGGGAATGGAGGAGCAGCTTTTCTGGCGGGGCTGCAAACCCAAAGATTCCAGCCAGGACCAAGGCATCCTGGATGACGTGATCCACTGAGTTGTACCCAGGGGGACCTTCTTCCCATCCAGGGATAGCCTGGCCTTGTCAATCCCCAGAAGGACCCTGTTCAGGTCCTCAACTGACGCGCCTATCCTAAAGTAAAAGAGAAACCCCAGGTAAACAACGAGGTGAAGCCTTTGCCCAGCAAAGGCTTCTGTAAACTTGCACATTTTGTTGTATAGTGTGCTTATTTTTTCTCATGTTTAGTTTTGCCAAAGGTAAGATCCATAGCTTCTGGGACCCCTGTCTTGTTGGCACTCCAGGCCAGCCCAAAGTCTGCCAGGAGGATCTTGGTCTTCTTCACGGCTGTTGCATTCACAACAGCCAGTTTTTCTACCGCGCACCTGAAGTTCTCCAGCAAGTAGGATAGGGTGTGCTCCACCAGAAAGCAGAAGCAAGAAGCCGCATGAGCCTGGCCCATCTCCGGTACATTCTTGAATGGGAGCGTTACCAGGACGTCCCAAACAAGCTCAATGGAGTTTACACAGTAAACTCCACTGAGTGATACTGGGTTCATGCGGACCAGTTGGGCATCCTTGTAGGCAGTAACTGCCCACTCAGATGCCCCCTCTCCATGTGTAAGCCCAGCCAATGCCTCCTGCAACATCAGAAAAGACCTGTGGATACAGTCTTCAAGCTCCTGCAAGACAAGAGGGGACAGGAAAAGCTGCTTGGCCACATGAGTGGTGTAGTTGGCATAGAATGTGACGGGAACAAAAGGGACCAGGACCAGGCGGAGTTCACCATTGACTTCTTCTAAAAAAAGGTAAGTATTTGGAAATTTTTATTAATTATTATTTTAGGTTACCTTCTGCAGTCTCCTCCTTGCCCGCAGCCTTGCCAGGCTTTGCTATTCTCGGTGTAACCAGTTGTGCTGGCTGCTCAGTGTCATCTCTTTGGGTATGTTTTGCGGGTCTTAAGTGGGCATACATTTCTGGGTCATCTGTCCAGACAGACGGCGTGGAGAGGGCAAAGGACTTGAATTAAAGGCCTTCCACAACGTGCTTCTGGACATTTAAAAGTCGCTCAATTGTTGTTTCAGTGGTGTCTGGAATCTTGGTCATGAGTGCTTTGGCAGACACCTTTTCAATTTTGTCCCCTTCAAGGACGGCAGACTTACCTCTTGCTTTGACCTTGCGGTCAATCTCTTTAATTTTGGCAATCGCCAAGTTGAGGTCTTTTAGCAGCTTCTCCAATTCTCTTATTTTATTTTTTACTAACCTTTCCATATGTTTTTATAGCTTTTGCCCCAATAAATTCTGTATTATTTTGATACTGTTGCCTCTTAGTTTATTCCTTTTTGTTTTCCCGTTTATCACATTATCCCATCTTTTTACCCATTGTGTATATGTTTTATGCTCATCTCAATATGTGCCGTTTGCTTTGTGTTGGCATTGTTTCCTTTATTACCATATTATTTTTAGTGCTTGGCATAGCCTCTTGTGAAAATATTAACAATTTGGTGATCAGCTAAATTTGAATTAGAAAATTATAGGTTAACTTTTTTTAAATAAATTTGTTACTGATCCAAATTCAAAACCTTAATGATAAACTTTAAGCCAATCAGGAGCCGAGTGATAAAGTGATTGTTGTGACATAAAGGGTCATTCAATAATTCTTTGATGCATGTGCGCTAATTAATATGATTGGCTGGATGTTTTGCCATTGTATGACATTGCCGCTGTGGCGAGTTGTTGATGGACTCGTGCGCAATCAGCTGCTGGGTTAGCACTAGTCCATCAACAACTTGCCACAGCGGCAATGTCATACAATGGCAAAACATCCAGCCAATCATATTAATTAGCGCACATGCATCAAAAAATTATTGAATGACCCTTTATGTCACAACAATCACTTTATCACTCGGCTCCTGATTGGCTTAAAGTTTATCATTAAGGTTTTGAATTTGAATCAGTAACAACTTTATCTAAAAAAAGTTAACCTATAATTTTCTAATTCAAATTTAGCTGATCACCAAATCATTAATGTTTTCACAAGGGGCTATGTCAAGTGCTAAAAATAACTGTGTTCAGGATCTAGATACACACCTTAGTAAATATATGATTTTATAGAAATAAGCTGAACATTAGTATATATATAAAAGTGAGTCTGTCTGTCTGTAATGTCACCTCGAGTGGGCTCAAGCCGTAAGGGATTTGACTGAATTGATTTTTACTTAAATTTGATTTTAAAAGTTGATTGTTAAGCCACAAGCTCAATTTGGCTTACACTTACATCCAATCCCTTACATGTATCTTTGAGAGTACACAGATTGAATTTAGTGGAGTGTGGTCTAAACCATGTTGAACTGAAATATAAGCCACCCAAACTTTAATAAATTTGAATTTGATTACTTGCATTTTAAATTAGTGGCTAACCCTATTCAACTATATCAAAGTGGCTTATCTTTCTAGATTACCTGACTCTAGAATGGGTGGATTAAAACTGGAAGAGAAGCAGCAATTGTTTTAGATTGGTTTATATGATTGGATGATTATGCTCTATGTGAGGATTGAATCGACGACAAAAAGAGAGCTTGGTCAATTTAAAGTGATACAGTTTAAATTATAAATATAAATATTAGTTTAAACAAGGAGATGGTTGGCTTGGACATTTCGAAATTATTATTCTTCAAGTGAAATAATAGAATATTCCAACTGGATGCATCACCTGATCCAAGTGGCTGTATATTGTTTCAGAGTAAACCTTGCTTGACATAGCTTCATCCCAAAAGAACATCAGTGGAGTAAAATAACTATGATAAAATTATGTTTCCATATGATAATTTTCATGAAATTTAGAGGAGGTAAACTCAATTTTTTAGATAATTCCGATCAAAATAGTACTAAACATGATAGCTCTAGCTGCTCTAGATGCTGAGATATATAGTTAAGTGCTGGAATCGGGTTCGCGTCATAATCAAAGGCTCGGACTCGATTTGATATTATCTAAATTTACTTTTAATACACACTACAAAAACTAAAATCAATGTATCTCAGTGAATACTAAGCCGATTTTGATGCCCAATAGCTTATTTAAAAGCTGCAGATCAGCTCTACATTTTAAAGACATTAATAATCAATTACTAAATTTTAAAATAATTAGTTTAGCCTTACTAAACTTAATAGTGATACTATACTTATTTAGGTTTAGTTTTTATTTATACTTGGAGTATACAATTTTAATTTTAATTTTAAATAAATATAATTGAAATTACTTTTTAATAAAGCAATCAAATAAAATTTTAATTAAACATGCAATAGGTAATACAAGCCTAAAAAGACAATAAAATAAATTTAATTGATTTATTAAAGTCAACTTTAATTCTGTCCTTGGACGGGACAATCACCTAGTAAAGAATAAAACCAACTATAAACAAAGAGAACATGAACAATTGAAATTCAAAAAAAAGATAATATAAATAGAAAATGTTTTATGACAGGGGTTTATTGGGGCGGGGAAGAGTGATGCCTAGTAGGCAGAATGGCGCGAGAAGGAGGACATAGAGGCAGTGCTGGCCTGGGGAGTCTGGGATTGGATGGGTTGGGTTTGCGGGTGGAGGATGTTGAGGCGGGATGTGAGGCAGGAAGATTGCGCGTGATGGCTGCCATATACCGCTCATTGTACCCCTCATCAGTCATTGACTGGATGGGCTGGTAAGTGGCTGTGGTACGGGATGGGAGACGCTTATCCTTGTGTGATTGGTTGCCCATGTTCACATGAAAAACCATTTGCTCAAACAAGTCAGCCACTATTTGGTGACCAAAGAGAAAATTGTGATCAAGGACCCCAAGATAGAGGTTGTTGAAAGCCTGAGAGTGGCGCTCCCGTAGTGTATCTCCAATGTTGAAGAAGACAACATCAGCCAGATGGATGTTGGCATGGCCGGCGGGATAGACTGAGGCCTGGTGCCCATGTCCCTGGATGGCCTCAAGGGCAGTGGAGCTTCCCTTCATCTGGTGGCTCAAAAAAACCCGGTATTTGGAATTTGAGCCATTCCAGGAGTCAAGCAATCCACTGAGGATGTGGCTGTATGAGTACCCATCAATAAAATCAGGGTTTGTCCAATAGTAGACAAAACCCTTGGCTGAAACAGCCAGAAATGCACCAATGAAAGTCCCTTTCTTGACCTTCTTCCTTCCATTCTTGGTGGCAGCTTTTCCTTGGGTGCCAAAATCATCAAAAGCTATGAATAGTTTATAGTAAGAGATGAACATGACATCATCCGACAGACTAGTCAGGCATCAGACCAGGATGGATTCAATGGCAGGATCATACGGGAAATCCTCAGCGCCATCCCATTGGTTGCCGGCAAAATTGGTAAGAACCCGTACAGAAGCCACCTTCCCATACATCCAGAGCTGCACCATGCACTTGGAGACCCATATGTTATGGTGCGCAAGATGCTTCTTAACCTGGATCAAGAAAAGCTTGGGGTCCCACTGGAGGAGGTCAAGCATTATTGGGTATGCCTCATTGATCTGGGACTCTGTGGCCTTCTTTGGCTTCTTGGCTGTCCCAATCAGATTTTCCTTATTCATCAGGTTGTTAAATTCCCGCATGACAGTAGCCAAGGTGAATTGTAATTGGCTGGCTATCTGATCCCAGGACAGACCCTGTAGGTTGAGTGCCACAATTTCCTGAAGAATTTGGGCAGTGATTATTTGTCGCTTGGGGCGTTGGGCCGGGGGAGCTGAAGCCTGATTGGCTGAGGGGGGAGCAGGTTGGCTGGTGGCAGAAAGAGGTTCCAAATCAGGGTTGCTATCCTGATTGGTTAGTTGACAGGCAGCTTGTGCAGGGGTGGGTGTGGGAGCAGGGGCAGAGCTAGACGCTAAGTGACTCTCAAACAAGTCAAAGACATAGGGGTTGATGGTCAGATACAGGTCATCTTCCTTGTTACTCGTCTCAAAGGCTTGGGTGTAAACGGGTGCCTCCACGCTCTGAGCCTCACCTCCATTGAAGATGGTTGCTGCTGGCTTGGCTGCTGGCGCCGTTGAAAATGTTGCTGTTGAAAACCATTGTAATAAACCTAGGATAAAATCACTAAAAGTAGAAGTTTAAATTTTATGATTTATTTTTATTGTAATCTTGAGCCCATATTTGAAAGGTTCTCAAAACCATTTCATACAAATCTGGAGCCATGAAAATGGATAAAATGCATCTGGTCCTAAATTAGATAGCTGTTGATTGGCTGTTAAACTGTTATTTTTCTATTTTAGGCTGCTCATACTACACATCTTGTGTGAGTTCATTTTGTTTTGTGCTTGTGTAATCTCGCTTCTAGATTGCTCCAATTTTGTTTCATTTTGGTCCTTCTGTCAGTGTCTCATATGAATCCTGATTGGATTATAATATACTCTGAAATAGCATCCATCCATTTCAGTTGTTGTGTCAGTTCATTTTGTTTGTGGTTTGAACTTCACCGCTTGATGTTTGATACAATTTTGTATGATGGGTTAGTAAATTTTTGTTTTTAGTTTGACAGTTCATTTATTAACCAAAAATATTTAAATTAATTGAATCCTGAATCTTGCGCAACTTGGATTTTGTTTAAATCTGAAATCATTTTGTTTAAATCTGAAGAATTTTTGCTTGTTGCCATAGCTTTTAAAACTACTGTATGTGATATCAGTGTGTGGGTTTAATTTTTTGTCCATTGGTGAATTGGTGACTTATAATGTAGCTATAGCTTTTTAATGGAGATTAACGTGTTTGGTGTGTCATAATAAAATATATTGGGCTATTTATACCTCAAAAATGCAAAAGAATTCCAGAATTTTTTGTTTGGTGCTAGATTGGGTTTCTCTGATTGACTTTAATGCATCTATCTCAGCAGCTATAAAAATTACAGTTTTTTTGGCAGCTTGTATACTTTGTATGTTAATAATAAAATTAACTGCCTTGTAGGATATTTTTGATTCACATATCTCTATGTGTTTTTGTTATGGTATTTTTTAATAGTGATAAGCAGCTATTGTCAGGAATGACAATTTGGATGCTCCCAAATCCCAAAGTACGGAACCAGAGTCAAAGCCTGGACAAAACTCTTTGCAGACTGCCAGTTCCAAAGATTGGGAACCCAATAACCCAATACCAATTGATTAAGTTGTTGCCAACCCGCCAGGACCTGAACCTTTAACTATCACACAGGATTATGCAAGCAAACTGCCAGTGCAAGATGCTGGGAATTTCCCTGAGGTGCCAATACCTGACACTGGCAGTTTGCTCAGTGAAATGCACAATTTTCCCAATGAGAGTTATTCCAAACTCCCCCAAATCCCAGGAAGAGGCACTGAACCTAAAGAGGCACCCAATACCTGAATTGACAAACAGAAGGATTCAAAGTCTTCTCATCCCGAAGCGTCCAGTGGCAAACCGCCAGTGCTGAGCGCCACACTGCCATCTAAGACCCTGATGCCAAACCGCCCGAGCTCAGGAAACCCAACCAGGAAATGAAGCCTGGCAGTGTGGTATAAATACCTGCCAGGCTATGATCTATCCCCATTATTATTTTTAAATAAAGGTTATGCAATATTGGTTTCCCCAATTATTGCCATATTTTATTCTTGTCATCTGCCAGTTAACTCAAAGATCATCTGACCCTCCTTCCAACCCGCCAGCTACGTACTGTCTGCCAGGTGCCCCCTTTGGTCCTGTCTATTTCACAAAGTACCTCTTAAAGCCTGAGTACAAGGAATACACTGCCAACAGCATACTAGCCTGGGACCCCTTGGCCAAAACTACAGAGTTAACCAGATACAACCAAGAAAGCCCTTGATACATTACCAAACTCCGCCTGTTCAGAGATAAATACAACTTCCTTCCTGTCTACCCATTTACATGGAATCACCTGTCACCCCCAAACCAATGCCTGCCTCCACCGCTGAGCTTCCCCTGGACTATACTAATAAGCTATTTGGGATTGTATATATTACTCTCACGGGAGTAATAGATACTATTGTTCCTGCCGCTGGTCTATGGTCATGGGTGGGCAAGTCAATGTCCTACCTCATTAAGTTAGCACCAATCCTTTGGTGGGCCCTGCCCACCCAGTCTGCAACCCACCAGTTCCCAAATGCTAGCAAGCCTGCAGATCAGGGTTAGTTCCCTGACAGCTATTTTATACAGTAGTTTTCAAACCTGTTGAGATAAATGTATATTAGTCAGTTTAGAACGCATGAACTCAGTCTAAAAACGAAATCAAAGTGGATCAGAATCTATTGTAATTTAATATAAATTCCTTAATTTTTGATTTCATTTTTAGACTGAGTTCATGCGTTCTAAACTGACTACATACGTTTATCTCAACAGGTTTGAAAACTACTGTACTGAATTAAATAGTTTTAATTTGAAGCTTGATAAATATATTTTTCTTGTTATTATCGTTTAAAGGACATTCCACTTGGTTTTTAAGCTATAAAGTGTCACTTTAGCGTGCTGATGTATGTTGATTATTTTTCTATTGACATTTTTCAATTTATTAATTAACGTAATTACAAGTTTTGACATCAAAGTATCAACATAATTAAACATGGATTTCATAATCTACTATTAGATCGACATTATTTGGGCTGCTTCGGCCAAGCCCTGGGCAGCTGTGGCATATTTCGGGCTCTGGATCATTTATACCAAAGATTTATTTAAATAGTTAAATATATATATTCTTTTTGGGTGTAGCGGCCCAGAGCCAGAAGTTAGCCAGACTGAGCCAAAGTATTTATATACATCAATATCGATGTTATTGCTACTACTCCTTAACCAGCTTCCCTATTTTAACTTACTTTTTATATTTTATATTTTTAATTGTCCTCATGGTGTTTTGATAGTTTATTTTTTTCACCACAAACACCTCAGGCCCGCCCAAACAAGCTCGTCTTAATGTTTATCTCCCCAAATTGCATCCGACTTATTTGCAGAACTTCCCCTCAAGCCTCCAGCTTTTGCCACATTTTACAACATCCTTTTTTTAAAATTATGTATATCCCTAATAAATGTTTAAAAGCACATCTTTTTACCGCTATATATGGTCGCTATTTTTTCGCAGACTTCTTTAGAAATCTGCTACTTTTTCTGTGAAGACTTTTCGGCTTTCTATAAAATCAAGTATGATCAGCACTAAACCAGCAACAACTTTCCAACATCAAGACGAGCTTCCTTGTCTCCCAATTCCATCTCTTGATGAAACTTTTACTACATATTGTAAATCCCTCCAGCCATTAATTAAAGGCGATGAGCTGGTTGCTACTGAAAACACAGTGATCGATTTTTTGAAGCCTGGCGGCTTAGGAGAGGTGCTCCAAGAAAGGCTTAAGATACACGCAAAGACGCAGAAAAACTCCTGGCTTGAGAAGTGGTGGCTCGAGTATGCTTATCATAGGTATAGAGAATCTACTTTAATCAACGTCAACTGGTACTCCTTGGGCAAGGATGATCCCAGCACCCCTAAGCCGTTCACACCCGACTCTTTAGCCCCATTCAGCGAGTTCCAAATAAAGCGTGCAGCCCACCTTATCCACCAGTTTCTAATATTTTGGAGAAGCATCGAAGAGTAAGCCTTGATGATTTATTTTTAAACATCCCAGCCAAGAAATTCCCCCTGAATTTTCAGGAAAATCTCAAATGTGTATGAACCAGTATCGCTGCATGTTTGGCATGTCGCGTATTCCTCAAATGGAATGCGACAAGATCCAGGGTGCTTATCCTGTATTGTCGGATCACATCACCGTCTTTGTGAAAAATCATCCCTACTGTGTTCCTGTTTTTGATCGTGCTTCTGGAATAGTCTATTCCCGAGTAGAAATTGAAAGGTACCCAGATATTGAATTATATTAACTTTATAGACTACTTTTGGATGTGATCAATGACGTTGCAAAGGCCCCCACAAGCGGGGGTGTCTGCTTATTGACGGCAGGAATGAGAGACACTTGGACTCAGGTAAACAACATTGGTTTTTGGTTGTTAATATGATTAGGCTCGTGAGAAGCTTTTGGAAATTTCACCAGAAAACTCCGAAACACTTAATAAGATCCAAGACTCCATTTTTGTTGTATCCCTTGATGATCATCTTGTGAAGGATGACCTTCAATCTAAAAAAAGCAACCTTTTCCATGGAAACAATGCGAATAATCGCTGGCTAGACGCCGCCATCTCCTTAATAATTGATCCGAGTGGCTCAGCAGGCTTAAATGGAGAACACTCTCCACTCGATGCTTTAGTCCCCATTTCAGTCTTCGATAAAAGCCTAAAAACTCCCATGGGTAAGGATTCCAACTCCTCCCTCACTACTTCTCGATCTATTAAGAGGATGGAATTTGAAGTCAACCAAGAAATCATGAATTTCATTGAAGAAGTCAAAGGAACCATAAAAGAAACGATTGCAAACAGCGATCTCTATGTTCTTACATATTCAAACTACGGAGCGAATTTCATCAAGAAAATAGGTAAGTTTTATAAAAGGCCTTGGCTGATCTTTAAGCCAAAACCAGCCCAGATGCATACATTCAAATGGCCATTCAATTGGCATATTTCAACATGTATGGCAAATGCGTGTCGACTTACGAGTCGGGAAGCACAAGGAAGTTTAAACACGGAAGAACAGATGTTATCCGTACTTTGTGCAACGAATCTCTAGCCTTCTGTGAAGCTATGGCGGACAATTCCAAAGACGTAAGTTGGCACTAGTCCATATCTAATGTTTAGGCTTCAATCTGCTATCAAGCTCTTCAAGAGGCGGCAAAGGCACATGTCAAGTATTGCTCAATGGTTTCTCAAGGTTTAGGTGTTGATAGACATCTCTTGGGACTTCGGCTTTGCCTCAAGCCAGGAGAAACTCATCCGATATTCCAGGATCCAATCTTTGCTGAAAGCGCGAGCTGGAAATTAAGCACTAGCTCCATGTTCAAGACTGACGACATTATAGGTAAGCATAGATGTGAGCAAACATTGACTTAAATCCAGCAACTGGCTTTGGAGCTGTTAACCCCGATGGCTATGGCATTAACTACACCCAATCAGCCGATTGCAACCGCATCATCTTTAGCATAGAATCCAAGCGTAGCAGCGAAATCTCCAATACCAAAAAGTTTGCCTCAAAGGTTGCCGAAGCATTGGACCAGATGCAGAAGATGTGTGAGGATGCTGCTCAGTCCACAGTCCATTAAATTCTTATTAAAATTTTCATTGCCATTTGCTCAAACTTGATGCAAAGTGTCATCTTAACATCTAAAAATACATAATATTGGTGAGGCAACCTACAGAGGGGAAGTGAGAAGTTATGTGAAAAGAATAATTTTATTGAATAGCAGATTTGACTTTTAAGCATAAGTTATTGCAGCTTGATTCCAGTAAAGTTTAGGGACCAAGTATGAATGGGTAGCTAGTGTGGCTACCCATCATGTGGCTGAACTATTCTTACAGCAAGAGAGAAGATAAAGATCATTAGAATATGGAAGGCTGGAAGTTTGAATCCTCTAGCACAACACACTTCTTGCTTAAGGAATGATTCTTCTATGATAGGGACAACAGTGTGAAGTCTGGGCTAGATAGTGGATCCCTGGTGGACCTTTAGTTGATGGGCAATGAGCACTGGGGTGCTAGAATAGTCTCCTCTGTTTGGGTGAGGTGTGTTATGTAGGATTTCTTTACAGCTGTCTCCTTAGCGCTGCAGAATCTCACAAAATATGTGTTGGTTTCTGGGCAGTGTGGTCCCTTTCTGGTCCTCTGTTGCTGGATCTAACTTCTTGTGGTTCCCTGTAAGGGCCCAGAATGAAGTGCATGGGACTCCTGCTTGAGGCAGCTTTTTCAGGCCATTGTTTTAGCAGGTTCCAAGTTGGCCATGAGCCTGATGCTGTTGAGTCCATGGTTTTGTGCCTCTGCAGGTGATTTTCTTTTAATAGTTGCAGCATGGGGCCAATTTTTCTCAGTGACTACTTACAGCTCATACTCATGCCAAGTATATACTTCTTGGAAGTACAAAAAAAATAAAGGGAAAATCAATGGGTGAGCAATACTTTATCTGATATGAAAGAAGGATGCCATACAGTATCATGACACACCACATAGTGTCTATGTACTTCATGGTAGTTATGGGGCATGTCCAGTTATTGTTCCAAATAGGATTCAGACCCTCTCATCCTATACAACGTCAGAGTGTGGCAACAGTACCACCTACAGTTTGCCAGCCAAGCCATCCCTCAGGAAACTATCTCCCAAGGGGAGCAATAAAGATGACACAGCACTCAGCTAAGTTCGATGGGGGTTTCAGCTCCCAGACAGCCCTGGCTCTGGAGATCTGTGGAGCACAATTGATGCCCATATGCACTTTTTCACCCGGTGTTGCAAAGGCTTGGATGAAAGCCTTGGATACCTGAAGCTTGAGGTCCCAACTTTATCCTGTCTATGAGTAGAGTGAGAGATGTTAATAGTCAATCGAAGGAAAATATATACCCAAATAAGAATGTGTTACCAATGAGTAGAAGACGATTGCATATTTACTCCAAAGTGATAACATTTTAACAGGAAGTATGAGAAGATAAATCAGATTAATATGCACAGGTACAAACGTAAGACTTTAATTCAACTCAAAGTCAAGGAATCAGTTGTATAGATGGGTTCACACTCCAATTTTTAAATTATAAAAATCATTTCATCAGGAGGAGGAAGAAGATTTCCACAAGATCAGAACGGCAAAAACACAGAGTCTAATAATCTTGTTATTACAACCTGGATGGGAAAATATTGAAATAAGTGAATCATGAGGCAAGATATTTATTAAAAATAATATCAGACTACTAAGCTAGCTTGTTGAAAATGGTGTTACTTAAAGGCCTTGAGTGCATCTTGATGAGTTGGCCTCTTTATGGAAGACAGTATTTGCTCAGCTTACATATACCACCAATGATGGTTTGGTAAGCTGTTACCTGACCTCCTAGGGGGTCAGGTTTTGAAACTCAAGCAATGAGTTTTGGGAGGAAATTGGGCATGGGGCATCCACACCCGCTTGGAATCAGCTCCTTGCCACTACCCACTTGTGATCAATTATTAGATTTAATCTGCAATTGCCGCAAGCAGACAGGGCTTCAGAGTGGGTTTCTCAAGTGATGGTGTTTGGCCTAAGCCACACCCAGGAAAACTATGTTCATGACATTATACTCCTTCTTTGGTGACAGGGACCACCCACTCCTCTGGTAGTGCTGCTAATGCATAGTCTTATGAGCAGGGAGTGACTTCATAGCAGCTAGGGTGACCTTTGCCAGACCTAATGCTTATGAGTTGTTCAAATGGAAATATTGGAGCATCTCTCTTGAGCGTGGGTGAGGGATTACAGTGTGGGATCTAACAGTTTTCAGACACTAGATATCCTTTCCAAGCCACTAGGTAGTGCAGGCACTTACAAGATAATTTAGACACAATTATTGATTCTAGCTCATATTCAACTCATATTCCAGTTGACCATCCACCATTATAGAGTCAAGGGTAGATACATGGGACATTCATAATTAGTCAAGAGGCATTCATGAAAGGTGGTAAAGATGTGAAAGGAGGGAGAAGATCTAGTTGATAAGCTCATGAACCAATCTCATTTAGTATTTTGAAGAGAACTACTCTCTTGGGACCTAGCTTTCAACAGGGGACCTTTGATTGAATGTTCCAGGAGTCAAAAAGTACCTTGTCATCAATATCATATGTAGTACCTTCTTTTATCTTCATATATGTGTATGCTCGTAAGTTGTCACAGTTTGTGTCAAGGACTCTTTGACTTATTTGTCAATTCTCTTTAGGAGACTGCTTGTGAGGGTGCCAATTCTACTTTGCTACCTGAGAGTGGTAAAGTGCATTTGGTGATAGTAGCCATAACACACAGAATGAGGAGACATTGGATGAGGAGTGGGGGCATTATTGTAGGAAAATTGAGCTATTGGGATGTTTTGGGACCATTTGTCTTGTTTGCCATTAAAATAGCATCTAAGAAATGTTTCTAGACATTGATTCACCTTCTCTGTTTGACCATCATAATGGAGGTGACAGGCTGTTGCTCCAAATAGCTTGATACAAAGGATTCTGTAAAATTCCTCCCAGAATTGAGCTGTGAATTAAGGACCTCTGTCACTTATAATCTCCTGGGAAATGCCGTGGTGAATGATGACATTGTTGACAAAATGTTTGACTATCTGAACTGATGCTATTTTATTCTTATAGGAAATGAATTGACTCATGTTTTTGAAACAATCTACTACTATCATGATTTCATCATAGTGTTGTAGCTGTGCTGTTTTAGCAGAGTTACAAGGGGAAAAATATTTAGAAGCTAGATAATAATCTTTATTGTGAGATAGTGATTATATAGTCATGGTGAATCGATGGGTAAC
>QTSX02000326.1:0-62543 GCA_014839935.2 Entomophthora muscae | reverse complement strand
TGTGCAACTCTTGTGTGCTTTCTGTTTGATGCTTTCATATTCTTAGTGTACTCTTTCTGCATCAATGATATACATCCAAGTGCTGCCTGGAATTTGGAGTATCCATGCCTGAGTTTGATTTGTTCTGTCTTGTTCCATGTGCAACTTTGGTTTGCCCATCTCAACAGCTCAGAAACGTACAGTGTAAATTTAGCCAGAACCTTGATCAACCCTGGAATAGCGCTGGATCTCGAGCCAAGGCCCCTCCTAGCCGGAACTCTTACATGGCCGCTTTGAGGGTGATTAATACGTTGTTCATTTTGGGGTGCTGGCCAAAGGACCCCTGCGTATGGGCAGGGTTCTGGCATATTTCGCAATATAAGTCCATATTCTAAAGCGGGATTCTTGGATCGAAAATCGATGGATGTTGTGCTAATTCTATGGATTGCTGTTATTGTAGCCTATGGCTAGGAATGTTTCGGCTCGACCTCGGCTAGCTTCCGGCTTTGGGCCGCTACGTCCAAACGGAAGTGCCCAATATTTAAACATTTTATTAAGAATATTTGTATCGAGTTATATTTTCCATACTGTACTTTCCTGGGTGGTGTAAAGAGCTTTGTATGGATTCTAAAGAGGGAGGATATTTGGCTTGTTGTATAGTTAGACTAGCCAATTATATTGAAGATGTAGTGAATACACAAGAAATGTTAACAGTTGAAGATAAGTTTATTGATTGGAGAGAGGGTGTTCTTTGGCTGAAGAGCACATGTTGGATTTGTCTGGGTTGCTTTTTTAAGGGAACACATGCTTATTAAGGTTCAGAGACGGCGTTGGGTTGCGAGTGAAGAGGTAGTAAACTTCGTTGCGTAGGGAAGCTTGGAATAAGATGATTAGGCAGGGGTTAACCAGGAGATGAAGCAGCAGCCCAAAAGATGAGGAGAGTTTGAGGAATTTCGGAATGGCTTTTTGACCAGCAATAAGCTCCCAGACAATGCAGATTAAAGTTGGGAGCCAGCAGAGCAGGTACGCAGCAAGTATATAAAGGAATCGCTTGGGCATGGTGTGGAAGGCAGCCAGGGTCCGATGGCAGTGGCGGTAGATGCCCATGTAGCAAAGGGTGACGGTGAGTAGGCCTGTCAAGAGGATCAACGTGGTTAGATGAGTAAAAATCATGAATGTAATTGTATTCTTGACAAAGCGGCATGCTGCGAAAGTGGAAGAGGGATGCAGGCCATACATGGCGGTGTTTACAACCACCAGAGTGACAAGGAACATGCCTGAAATTATAACAAACCCCCATCCCCAAACACAACTGATTCCTCTTCTCCAAACCACAATATGATAACGATCTACTGCCATCACACCGACAATAATAATACTAGAAGGCATCAACACAATGATCGGCGTCCCAAAGTAAGTGCAGAACCAGACCCCAGCCGAGAGGTTTCCTAAGATCAAGTAGAGTACATTTCTTACAACAACCAGAAGGGAGCCAGCAAAGTCAAGCACGGCGAGTGGCCAAACCATCTGCAGGTTCAGGCGATGCCACCCCACTCTTGTACGGCAGAGCACAATCAGCAATATCCCATTACTTATCAGCCCAAGCCATCCAAAGAGAAGTCCAACAATATGCCTAAACTCATCCATAGTTTTCGCTCAACTGATCTCTCCCTTAAATAAAGGCATTGTCCAATAGAAGCCATCCAATCATTGTTCAATAGGTGTCCATGGTTGATTGATCCCAATTCATGAAAAAGATGTAATCGCCTGGGTTCACTGCATCCATCCAAACCCAGTTTACTTTAGATTTTATATTCATTGATTAGATCCACCATGTCTGGTATGAACTTCTCGACATTATTTCAGTACAACTGATTGGAATCTGAATCAAAGGGGTGATGTTTTTGGAGCCAGCAAATGACCCAGCTTAGGAAGGGGTCAGGATTAACCTCGCAGCAGCAGTACCCAAGTTTTGCTATCACCCCAAATCTCCTACTTGCACTACAGCACCATGGCACACCACCTTTAAAAGCCTTTGATAATCCATTCCCAAGAACATACCTTGCAACCATCAGACCTTGTTAGAATGGCTTTAAAGTATGTTTAAACATCAACAAAAATTTAAAATCATTTTAACCAACCTTGTATCAGGAACAGACAATCCACATGGCATCTACTTGCCCTGAACCAACAACCTATGTCGAGGTTGATCAGAACCAGGGTTGTGTGGATCACCCAAGGTGCCTACCAGATCTTGCTGGGCACAACAAAAATAGCTGTTAAAATTAAATTTCTAATAAAACTTCATTCAAGGCGCCATCATGTGGAAATTAGCCAGATGTAGTCTACCACAACCCTAATCAGAACTACATAGTATTCCAATTTAATTATCACCTATCTGCAATTAGCATAGATATAGGTTATGCTGGTTTCAGAACGGTACAGTAGTTTTCAACCCTGTCAAGATAAACAAAAAATCTCAGTCTAAAAGCGAAATCAAGTTGGATCCAAATCTATTGTAATTTAATATAAATTCTTTAATTTTTGGGTTTGTTTTTAGACTGAGATTGTTTGTTTATCTCAACATATTTGAAAACTACTGTAGCTTGATCCCATTTTACACCATCTACTGTGCTACTTTCCTTTCTTGCTTCATAGTATTGCATGATTATTTTTAAACCATACTATAAATATCTTTTATTCTAAATAAAACATCCAAGTTTTTTCAACTTTATTTTTTTAGAAGATCATGATCTTCATTGTCCTTCTTAGCCAAACTGAAGCAGCATTATATTAGTGTTAGTGACCCAGGGCCTCAAGATAAAATTACCTTATTCATCCACCAAGCCTAACCTAAACTCAGTCCAAACCTTGTGTCTGCCATTATATGCTCCCCCAAATTATCTATTACCAATCCTAAATATTCACCCACCAAAAGGTGTTCTTGGTACAGAGGCTCCAAGGTCCTTGTGGTGCTCAAGGGTCTAAAGGTAGGTTGGGTGTAGCTGAGTAGCAACTGAGAACACAACAGGACTAATATATTCTTACTCAATAGAATCTCTATTTGTGGGCTCTGCAAGTAATCTAAGAAATGAAAGCTGTTGGTTATGTTTGTATGGTAAATAATTCTGTTTATTGGGGGTCTCTTGGGGGTCTTTTTATACTTGGAGGGAGAGGAGGGAAAAGAAAGGGTGAGCCATGCTGACTAGGGTCTAGATTGTCAGACACTGAGCTTATTCTTGGAGAGCTGAAACATTTTGGGGAATATTCAGAGGGAAATAGGTTAGATTTGACAAGAAGTGAACATTTAGACATGTGACCTGGAGTCAGGTGGTTGCAGCATATAGTAGGGCTGTCTTTGGGGAATTGAGTGTAGAATAGGGTTTCAGACTACTCTCTTTAGGGTTCACACTTTGGCAAAAAGAGGGGCGGAAGTTTGATATACCAATTTACATAGTGGGCATAAGCAATGGGTTGTTAATTGCCAATAGTAAAACCTCTTCCAATGGGTCACCAATCAATGCATCTGCAGCTAGCTGCAGATGCTCCAATTGGTCACTAATTGCCTATAGAAAAACCACTCCAATGGGTCACTGTCCGATGCATCTTCAGCTAGCCACAGGTGCATTGATTAGTCTCTAATTGGAAATGCCCTCATGTGATTTGTAGGGTTACTCTCTGACATAAAACAAAAAAGGGCAGCAGTTCCCCTTATATTTTTCCAAACAAAGAAAGAGTCCTACCATGATAATACTGAGGAGTGGCACCCTGCACCACAGTCCTCTATTACTCATTTAAATAGTTTTTATTTTCCCCTCTCCTGATTTTCAAATCAAACCTTTCTTTCCTGAGGGGACCAGAAATTCTTTCAAAGAGGAGATTTATAATCCTCCTGCTTTACCTAATATCCTCAAATTTCACATAAGTCTCCATTTAATCTCCCATACCATGGCTCAGTTGTCACCAGAGAAAATCTCTCACGGTACAATGACCTAGGTTAATTGGTTTTATTCACTCTCTATACTGTAAAATGATCTCAGTTTCTATATAACCTATTGATCTATATTGATGAGGAGCGCCTTTTGGGGAATCTTCAAATATGGAATTGAGAAAGAAGAGAAGTATCTTTTATTGAATAATACTTTAGACTT
The DNA here is from genome assembly GCA_014839935.2 of Entomophthora muscae. NCBI lineage: Eukaryota > Fungi > Entomophthoromycota > Entomophthoromycetes > Entomophthorales > Entomophthoraceae > Entomophthora > Entomophthora muscae. Next base: position 58,413 of record QTSX02000326.1, on the reverse strand, counting down.
ATATAGCTTTAGCTGTGGCAGAGATTTAGTTGGATTGAACCTAGGGGTTGGTTTGATGCAGGATGGGTTTGAGTTGCTGGATTATTGGACAGTCATGTAATATTGCTTGGTTGCCATTTCTGGCATGTTGAACTGTATATTGGAAGGGCACCAAATCAGGCAATGTCTGGATGTTAAGTAAGTTGGCGGTAGCCAGAACACCCCTACATCCAGCTCCTTGACACACACACCCTTAAGGGGTTACTCTGTTACATCAGGAGGGGGCTTTGTCTTGACAGCTGCCGCCTGATGTTCCTGGAGTTGTTTGCTAGTTGGTAACAGCCAAGTTGAGTATTCCTCTTTGCTGAGGCAAAGGCAGGATCTGTGGTACATTTTGATGACAGGGTCTTTGGCGCCCTGGAACTTAACCAGGTAGGTGTTTCTGTCTGGTCTGTATTGATGACTCTTCATGGTCCCCTGTGTACTGATTCTAGCTTCTTCCTGTTTTCTGCCAGGACCCAGATGGGGGAGTTGATGGGGAGTGGTTCCCTCTGTAGAGGTTACCTTTTGTGATTTGAGTTTTTTTGTTTCTGCTATTTTAGCTTTAAGGCATATGTGTTGTAGTGCTGGCGCTTGTTCTACTATGAGAGGAATTCCTGGGGGAATTTTCACATATAGATGGTTATTGCAGGTGACTATTTCTGGTTTGTATCTGTATGTTAGCTCAAACAGTGAATAGCCTGTCCCTGGTTGGTGCGTACCTGAGATACCAATAATACATGTTTCATGTATAGTGGCCATGTGTTCTTGGCTTTGCCATCCATTATTTTCTCAAGGGTTCTAATGAGACTGCTGTTTAGGCGTTCAACTCTGCAGTTGGCATGTGGCCTGTAGGTCAAGGTTGTGGAATGTTTGATATTTTTTGCTTTTAGGTTGTTGTTTACTATGTAAATGCTAGCTCTGTGGCTCCATCAGTTATGATGTAGTCTGGAGTAATATAGTTGGCTATTATGGCCTTGTTGATGAAACAATTTATTGTTTCTGCTTTGTGATTCTTTGCTGCCCAGCAGATAGCCCAGTGTGTAGCAAATTTTATGAATAAAATTAGAAAACCTTGTTTTGTTTTAGTTTCTTTGAAGGGTCCCACTACGTGCAGTCCCCAAACTTTGAATAGTTCTAGGGCAGGTACTGGGTTAACTGTTGGCTGGGGAGCCTTGGTGCTGATGTATTTCTCTCACACTGTGCACTTTTTCAGAACATCAATTATATCTTGTTTAAGATTGGGCCAAAATAGTATCTCTTTTAATGCGAGGCATAGATTGTTAGCCTTTGTGTGTCCTAGTAGACGGTGATGTCTTAGGATAGTGTCAACTCTTTGTGCAAGTGGGATATCAGAAACATGTTTATCTTTAACAATGTGGTATACTGTGCCATTTGATATGTGGAAATGTTTTTCATTATTTACTAATATATAATGGGTTAGTTGATATGTGGAGGGGTCTTTCCCTTTTGTCTTGTACTCAGTGTTATATAGGTTGGGCCAGTCAGGGTCCAGGTGGTCAGGATGATCCTCTCTTGGCTGGCATAGCCTAGAGAGAGCATCAGCTGTGACCAGCTCTGCCCCCCTTTTGTACTGGATGTCTAAATTGAGCTGTTCCAGCAGGGACATAAATTTGGCTTGTTGCCGTGCAAGTGCGTTCTGAGTTTTGAAATAGATTAAGGATTTATGGTCAGTTAGTACTTGGACGTTTAAATGTCCTTCTAGATAAAATCTCCATTTCTTGCATGAGTGGTATGTTTCTAGAAATTTCTTGTTGTTATTCATGGGGTACCTCTGCTCAGTGTTGGTTAGTTTTCTAATTTTGTAACATACTGGCAGAAAGCCTTGTTATTCTGGCTGGCGGATGTGTAGGACTGTGCCAATGGTGGTGTCACTGGCATCCAACTCAAGCTTGTAGCACCTGTTGTTATTAGGGTATTGTAAGATTAGCACTTTGATAGGAGCTTGTTTTAATAGTTGGAAATTCTTGTTGCATTCTGGTGTCCAGATGAATTTCTTTTTGGCATTATCTTTGGTTAGGTCATTGATTGGTGTGGTGAGCTTTCCGCAGTCTTTGATGTATTTCCTTAGGTAAGCTACTATACCAAGAAAGCATCTAACTTGTTTCATGGAGGTGGGGCGTTGCATGTTATTAATGGCTTTTATTTAGTCTGGATCTGCTTTGATGCCACCATCAGAGACAATGTGGCACAAGAACAAGAGTTCCTTTTCCATAAATTGGCACTTACTTGGTTTTGCATAAAGTTTGTGCTTTGCAAGTCAATTGAGTGTCTTGCAGACATGCATGGGGTGTTCCTATTTTGTTTTTGAAAATATGATGATATTGTCAAGGTAGCATAATGTATTTGAGAGACCATTTATTTTTGTTCATCATTGTGACAAATGTTGCGGGAGCGTTGGTCATCTCAAAGTTTATTACCCTACATTCAAATGATCCAAATTGTGTACAGAACACAGTTTTTGATATGCCTTTTTCTTTTACTTCAACTTGGTTGTAGTCTGAGGTGAGGTCAATTTTGGAAAAAAATTTGGCTCCAAAGAGTCTTGCAAACAGGTCCTCTATGAGTGGAAGGGGATATTTATTCTTTACTGTGCTTGCATTTAGTGCTCTGTAATCAGTTACTAGATGGAGGGTGCCTTCCTATTTCTTTATAAAGAACACTGCTGCCCCCACGGGGATTCAGACAGGCAAATAAATTCTTTTGTTAGATTGTCCTCAATATGGGTTTTGAGGGTTTGTGTCTTCATGGGGGAGAGTCTGTAGAGGGGTGCAGGTTTGTGCATGGCCTTTCAAAGATCAATGCCATGTTTGACCTCCTGTTTGGGGGATAGGCCTGTTAGCTCTTCCTTAAATACATGGGGTATTCTATTAGGAGTAATGCAAGTTCTAGGCATTTATTTTAGTTGTTTGTATGTTATTGAATTTGGTGTACCTCATTATGTGGAGGGTACTGTCTTTGGTTAGACGTTCCAAGTTGTCTTGATTTATGACTTGGACAAATACTGTTTCTCTTAGGATGAGATTGTCAGGTTCTTTGAGGATGTTGAAATTGACTCCATTGTGTTTGATGGTCATGGCCTTTGATTTTTCTGCCATTCTGGCATATTTGAAGTTGGAGTTGTCAACTGGGTTTTTGTATTTGCTTACAAATGGTTTGATTACCATGGTGCGTTATGCACCAGAGTCAAATAAATTTTTGTGTATGAGATTTATAAGTGCATGGGTAGACAAGAAGTTGTGAGTGATCTTTAATTTTTATGTTCATAAAAATGGAGGATTGCTGGACACATGGGATGCAAGCAGCAAAGTTTGTGCCTTGGTACACTTTCTTGTTGATTGGGGGGACAGGGGCACTTAAGCCTGTTCACCCTCCTCTTTTTCCTGTTCCTATGCTTTGAGACCTTCCAGGTCAGAGAATGTGGGGTCATATTTATAGTGGGTTGCTGTTTCAGTATTATTTACTTTGGCAGTGTCCTCTTTCTTGGGACAGGAGCAGCTTGTGCTCTGGTTGCAATTGCCATTGTTTCAATTGGAGTTGCTGTTGCTATAATTGATGTTTTGGCGTTTGTTATCATTGTAATTTTCTCTGCCATTGCCATTGGAGGAGCAGTTGCTGTTGTGTGCAGCATATTCCATATTTGTGCATTTTTCTGTGTGCTTGGCTTCTGCAATGAGCACAGGCATGGAAGTGTTGGCCTCTGGAAAGATGAGGGCAGCAACTGAGGGTATCATTTTATTAATGAATGATGCTCTAGTGTGTAAATTGTCAGCTTGTTCTGGTTTTTGGATTTTACAATGTATCTCTTCAAATTCATTGGCGTAAGCTGTGATAGTGGTCTTCTAGGATAGATTGATGAGCTGTATTGCAACATCTTGGAGGAATTCAGTGACGCAGAAGTTGTGGGTGATGTCACTTTGAACTCTTCCCAGTTATTGAGCTGGTTGTCAGCTTGTGAGCCAACCCAAGTTATGAACCAGTTAGCTGCAGCCTTGTACAGGCACTTGCTGGCTTCCTGGACCCATTTTTTGTGGGGGATGCGGCTGGAGCGGAGTTTAGCAGCTGAGTGGTCTAGCCAGTTGATGATGTTTTCTTTGTTTTTACAAAAAGAACTTGTTGATACCAATTTACATGGTGTTGGTAACTTTGCCTATGATAGGCAGTTGTGTGTTTGTTTGTGGTTGGAGAGAGCAACTTTATTGAATTATCTTGGCGCATGATTTGGGCATGACCAGTCCTTTGAATATGGTGCATCCACTAGGTATATCTTTGTCAATGTTGTGGGCGTGGAAGTAGGTCTTCCAGGTATCCTGTGATATAGTCTGGTTTAGTACATGAGCAAAGGTGGGCGGGTTCTGTTCAGTCATTTTTTTTCATGGGCATGGTCAAAAAACTGCAGCTGCTACCAGTGATGAGGAGCAACTTGTGGGGAAGCTTTTTATATGGAATTTAAGAAGAGAAGAAGGATCTTTTTTTGGATAATACGTATGACTTATATAGCATGTGCTGTGGCAGAGATTTAATTTGGATCAAAGATAAGGATGGTCATGTGCGGGATGGGTTTGAGTTGCTGGATTCTTGGATAGTCATATGATATTGGCTTGTTGCCATTTTTGGCATGCTAAACTGCATATTGGAAATGCATCAAATTGAGCAATGACTGGATGTTAAGTGGTTAACAGTAGCCAGAACACACATATATCCAGCTCCTTGATAATATCATCTTCTAGTAACCCTGGGTCTCTTATCTACCTATACTAAATCAATCAAAGGCTTAGAATATCAGCCAATCAAATTATCCTGCCTTCTCCCAATCATCAGAAACTAATGCCTAAATCTACTTTTAAGATATCTTCTCTCTCACTGCCACTGTTTAAGGGAGCATTTTCTTTCTCATCTGCAATGGGTTTATTCTATATTATTGCACATTTCATATGACAAAAGATATTTGATGATCTTCCAGGATCAATAAGTAAGCTCATTAGTATATTGTCATCTAATCTTCCCACCCATATACATTATCAAATCAACGTTTCAAATCTCTTCCAACAGCCCTGGTACTTAAAAACCAAAGATATCATTTTCATGCAGATTGCCAAATTTTCATAAATGGTACTGTGTCTCTAAGAGCTGGTGAGACAGAAAACAACCAAGTTCAGAGTGTATGAAAATCCTGCACAAAATGAATCTTCTGGGGTCTAACTTATATTGTTAAAAACTAAAAAGGTATATGCAGCTTATGTGTTCTCTGAACTTGGTTTTGGTCCTCTATCTCAACAGCTCCCAAAATCACAGCAAACAACTGGAATAACTCCAGGACATATACAGATGAGAAGGTTGCCAAATTTTCCAACTATTTGGATCCCCATAGCCCCAAGATCCGGACAACCTTTAAAAATATGGATATACCTGACAACCTCCAGAATTAACTCATACAGCATGGAGCTTCCTCCATCCTGACAATTTCAAATTTTGTTTTTTCTTTATTTTTTATAATTTCAATTAAAAGCTCAAAATAAAAATCAAGCATTAATTTTATTATCAGTATCAATTATTTAATCCAGAAAAAAAATCCTTTGATATTGAAAATAAGTAAAGTAATTTTGAGGATTGTTGAAATGGAGGATGTTCCATGCTGTATGAGTTAATTCTGGAGGTTGATATATCCCTCCATCCCAGGAATCCATCCAATCCAAACCCAGGTTGAAAGGCTAGCAGTGCAACATGTAGATAGCCCCTTCCTCCCCTCATCATTTCTAACACTGGTACTTAACCAAGAGTGTGGGATATTGTTCAAGAGCTATTTATCTCACCAAGAACCAAGAAGAGCAGTTTAATTCTTTGCCACATGATCCACTGATTTAAATCCTTATTACACAAGTCATTATTCTGCAAGATGGAGTTAACTCCCCTTGGAAATCTGTAAATACCCAAGGTAACAAAGCTAGCTCACCAGAAAATTATAGTTATTGCTATGGGTATATAAGAGTAAATTATTTCCAAGAAGGTGATTGGGTTGATCTTCTCAAGAAACTCAGGGGGCCAAAATTCCTGGGAAGAGCTCAATACTAGATCCCAGAGATAATTGGGCTGGCTAGCCTCTAGAAATAAAGATCCTCCCCCACAGATCTTGCACCACTAAGCTTTTAGCTCAAGAGCCTGTAATCCCAACTAGGTTAAAGGGGCAGCAACAGCATGTAGATAAGATATATTACCTAGCTAGAGCTTTGGTTGCTTTTGGTGAGTATACCTAAGATCACCTAAAGGCTCTAAATGTGAGCTTCTGGATATTGTAGGCTTGCCAGCCTCACAGGAGATCTGAGCTGAGTCCACCCTGCATATTCATGTCCTTTAAGTTTTTTACTCTCAAAGAAAGTAATTAGGTGTGCACTAATTGATAGGATGATACCCAATGACTGCAACTTGAAAAACTTAATTGCTGCGTAAGGCAGTTTTCTCACCCAAAATTGGGATAGCTCACACTACCCCAAAACATACATATTATCATCCATTCAGAGTGCTAACCTGCAAAGATAGGCCAAGCAGACTCAATGATGCATATCAATTAATTTTCTGTAACCTTGCTGATAATGGCAGCCTAAGAGTCCAAGCATTCAGTACGTAGCATCTTCATGCAACAATCCTAAAGCCCACTTTAGCTTTGCCAGTTAAATTTTTCCTGGAGCTCTAAGATAAAAATAGAGCTTAAAATTTCAACACCAAGAACTAAAATCAGTGCCCAAAAGATCCTCAAACAACAAAGGTACAAAAGTGACTTTTTGGAACTGTTGGCACACAGGACAGTGTAGCCTGGATGGCTGAACTCTAAAGGTTTCCAGGATGATTTTAGACTAATCCTGGAAGCTGATTTCAGCCCCATATTAAGCAGGTGTTATATCCTAAATCTTTTACTATAGAAGCTGTAGTGCACCTACTGCTGCTCAGAGGCCACAGAGGTATGCCCTGGGTTGAAGCCAGGTTCTGGTGGGGTTATGGTACCATAATTAAGGTGAGAAAGCTCTGGGAGAAGGGGCCATGATGCATTTGGAGATGTGTAAACAATTCATCCAGATTTTCAATAAACATCCTGGATTCTTTTGCATAAACCATAGCCTCTGCATGGGCAATTCCCTCCTGTGATTGATATAGCTCTTGAAACAAATCTCTAAACCTTTTTAAGAGAAACTCTTTACATTCTGGAAAAAGCTTAACATCATTTGTTATTGTTAATCAGTGGATGTCAGCTGGTTGACTATGGTTAAGAAGCCTGCAGTTCCTTCTAAACGTCTCAAATTTCTCAAGGTTAGGGTATAAAGTCATGGGGAAGCTATTTACTTTATAAAGGGAAAGATTTTAATAGGGGGTGTAAAAGAACCATATTTATCCATAGAAGGAATAGCTCTTTTAAAAATTTCTATCTTTGCACCTAGTGCTACTGTTATGTTGTTCTGATATTATGTTATTCTGTAGCTCTATAGCTGCTGCTTTCTTTATATTAGCATCAATATATCAACAATAGTGTGGTGGCTGAAAAATCTTCTGTCCTTGTCCTTGTATGAGACTCTGGATGTATGTATCTCTCTCTAGTTTGTGGTCTAACTCCTGATATATACCTTCTTGTTTCAACTGTGTCTTTTCTAGGATGCTTTCAAAAGCCTAACTGATTCTTCTAAACATTTTTCAATCATAAAATCATATTTCTATATTAACTCCCTAATAGCCTATATTATTTCTTCTATTTTTCTTTGCTATTTGATTAAGATTTAATATCCTCTATCAATGACCTCCATAAAGTATAATAGACCCATAACTCAACCAATAACCTTTTTATCAACTGTTTTGAAGCTTTTTTCCTAACTGAAGAGTTTTGCTGATCTTCAAATGGTAATATAAATGATTTTTCTGTTAAAGCCTCAATATTTTTCTATTGTCTCCAAAATTTTACTGTGGTTTGTTCAAATTTTGCTGTTTTAGATAGCTGCATCAGAGAAAAGTTTCAAGAATTCTCTTGAAAATTCTCTGGGGCCACATACACTTTTACAGCAACAAGTAATTGCCTTGTCATCTATTCTTTCAATCACCAGATAAGAAGATAACTGGTGTCCCTCAAATTAATTTTTTTATGGACTGATTCACCTTGTACCTCTTTGTACTTTATCACCCAGGCAATGAGGCTGGATATCACTGTTTCAGAGTGATCATCTTCACTTTCTAGCACCTCAATTCATTGAGTTCCTGCAGCTAATTTCCCAAATGCCCACCTCAATATTAGTCTTGGCCTTCCCATCCTTTTAAATTACTAATATGTATCCCTCCTACAAGCTACTACAAGAGATGGTAGGAAAAAAGAACAAAATTCATCATGGCTATGCAATCAAACTTTATTATCACTCCAAATGACACATGGCTGCACCACCCACAAAATGGGTCTGTCATAGATATTTAAATTTCAGGATTGCCTTTCAATCTCTTTAACTGCACTTTGGAATCAAGTTTCTCTCCAATTAATTAGCATTTTTTGTTCTTGACATGTAAATTATTATTCAGAATACTTTTGATTAATATTATTAAAATTCAAGCTAATAACATGATTTGAAGCCTTTTTATATCACTTAAGATTCAAGCAATTCCTTTATGCTTTGGAGCTAAGTTTTTAGCTATATTTAAGTTATTTATTAAATTAACAGATTATCTTTTTATATGCCTTTTTGTTGGTCTTAATTTTCTGATTTTAAAAACTTGGGCTGGGGTTCCATGTCTTTCATTCTCTCTGTTTTGCTTGCTTATTTTTTTTCAAACATTTAACTGCTTTGAGCTGTTTTCTCCTTGTGTTTCTGATTTCTTTGGCTTCACCTTGGATATTGCTTCACCTTGGCTTCTTAATTGTATCTAGTTAAATTGTTGAAGTCATCATTACCACAACCAAGAGCCACAAGCACCATTTTCAAAAAGAGGCTAACTCTCTTTCTACTTTAATTCACCTCATCTTTTGAACTGTAATATATACCTTGGGCTATCAATCTCAACATCAAGTTGGGATTGCTCAACTTGCACCTCAAGAAGGTACTTGCTAGGGTTTGGAGCTTTTAATTTCTTTAACTTATTTTTTATCTTAAAATTTGCCTTGATATTAAAGTGGATTCTTCTTATGATCTATTTTGACTCCTTATATTATCAGTTGGGTAATCTATATAAGGATACTTGATCCTTGACAGATAAAACCCTGATATTGATTCTTATTGATATCCTGATCTTGGAACCAGTTTCCCAGACAGTCTCCCATTTTTAAAAGCCGGCTTTTATCTTATCCCCTTAGTTTAATAGATAGATCCTGCCCTCATTTCACTTCCCATGGGTTATTATGAGCCTTAATCCAACCACACTTACAAACCTTGCCAGCCTTACCTTATTTGATCAACATAAAGATATCAGGCCTTGGGGCATTAGTTTATAGCCATCTTCATTAGAGCTTCAGACCTTACAGTAAAAACAAAGAGAATCATGCCAAAATACTAGTCCCAGTATATATCTGATTGGATGCAGGAGGCAAAGGAAATGCATAGGCAGCCAAAATTCTGGATGTAAACAAAGGGTAAGCTAGTCATTGAAGTACATTGCCGGCTAGCTGTGAGAGCCTAATGTCTACATATGGATATTAGGATTAACTGGGATAGTGCAGGGTGAGTTAGAGAGGGGTTCAGAGTATGTAAAAAAGAGGCCCAACCCCATTTTCAGCAACATTTGCTGCATTATGCAACTATTTAAATGACTCACCATAATGAATGGGTCAGGGGTAAATAGAGAAGAGTATTGGAGGGGCAGGAAAGGGCTATAGCAGACATTTCCTGTATTCAAAACATGGATCACTGTATATGAGAGAGGATTGAAACAACCTGATGAGAGGACAAGTCACAGCAGCCACATAAATTCAGAAACAGGGTAGCTGTGTCCTTTGGATCCCTGGATCTGGCTACAAACCTGGCTATGTAAAGCTCAATATCACCAGGATTGCAGTCTGCGTGGCTGGGGGTAGATGTGTCACAGTAGGTTCCATAATGCCTGGAGTTATTTGCCCAAGCTACATGGTGCAGAAGTTGGGTAGGTCATTAACCAGATTGACTAATTTGACAGATTTAAATCAAACAATTGATCAAAAATGGGTTGATTTCACTCCAGTTTACCATTTGATTTGGTTCCACCTTTTAAGATGACACCAATAAATTGACGTAATCTGAGGGTTGCTTTTCACACCCTTATTATAAGAACAGTCCTCAAATATTAGTCACACAAGAGTTCTTTGCAAACTGGACAAGATACTCTTTAGATGATGCAGAAGGAATAGGAGCTGAGGATCCAGGTGATATTGCTTAGTTGAATCTTGGTATATATGGGGAAATTTTCACTGTTCAACTTGTAAGAGTTGAGTCCTCCCTAATTTTTTTACTCAAATAAAATCAAATATCCTCCTGATCTAACTTTATTTTATCATGCATCATGTAGTGGGCCTCTTTGCTACATCCCCTATAATTTTATTCCAAGTCAAATTATCACCAGAAAATGGGGTCCTGCTGTCACACGTTGTTGTTACCTCCCAATATTAATCCAAAGCCACAGAATCTTGGAGTTTTCCCTACTGTATCTGAAGCTGAGACACTTGCTCCCTCCCAATGTCCCAAGTTTTATGCAGAAGACACCCTGATCCTCTCCCAGGCAATTTATCTAGGTCTTTTTATTAGGATTAATCATTTTTCTTAATCCTAGTGTATCTTCGAAATTTTACCAAGCAGTATCTGAAGCTTTGTTGGTGGCTAATCATCAACTCTATGTGGATTTAGGTGGTGATTCCCCCACATGGAGACTGCTTCCTACTATCCAACCATTTCTTTCACATTACCCAACTCTTCTACATCTGAGTTTTTGGAAGCAGTTTGTCATAAAATTGTGTTCTTCTTCTCCTGTTCTGTCAAGATATCTGCATTTAACATGTTCATCTGTATCAGCTCTTTCTTGAGCTTTAAGTTTGGGCTATTTTTTATTTGTGGTTTCCCTCTATGGTGGCGGTGGCCGGGACAGGTTCTACTGTTTCCTGGTTTCATTGTGTCATGTTATTTTGGTGTCTGAATTATTATCCTGCTCTGCCCACCAATAAATTTTTTCTCAAACTTGCATTGGATTTATCATTGTATTCTGGCTCTACCTTTAGTCACAAATTCCAAGTTTCCCATGTGATGACAAAGGTTTTGGACAATGCGCAGAAATGATTGTTGTCTGCAGTGGAGTGCAATCCACGTGTATTAACTGAGAGTTCATTCTTATACCCTTTGTTAAATACTGCATGTGTATCTGTTGAGAAGCTAAAAGTCTACCAGAAGTTGTACAGCTATTGTCAAGGTACTACTTCTTTGTTGGTATTCCTTCCTCATTCCTGGCCTATTGCAATACTATTGATGTTCCTGAGGTGAATAAACTTTCAGAGTTGTGGTTAGAAGTTGAACAGACTGCCCAGGACTTGGAAGTTTGGGATTCCCTGTTAGCCACAACTGAGGCCCTGGTAAACCAAATTCTTTATCTGGTCTCAAATCCTTCTGCTACCCAACAAAGTGTGTTGGCAATTGAAGCCAAACCTGCCATGTGTTCATGGTTTTCTGGTGCATGTTCTGCGGTTACTTTGTCTAATCCTATCAGAGAGCGTTCTCCTTGTGTATTTTTGCAGCTACAGTTGGCAATTCTGAACAAAACTGCAGATGAGGATGTGGTTATATCTGCAGCATCATCCAAAAGCTCTTTTGCTATGCTTCAGCAGGTACTTCCTACTAATTCACTGGTTGTTGAATCTGAATAGTTGGCTACAGTCCCCATTGATTTTAACCGCCTTGTTCTCCCCAAAGCAGTTCAAGAAAAGATTGAGAATTATTTTCAGGAGCATCTTGACTCCTTAGCTGAAATTTGGGCCACTGAAGAGAAGCAGGATTCTGCTGAGGTTTCTGTATTTGCAGAAAATAAATCTACTTCTGGTTACTTCTTTTTTTATGATAGCATTGATAATGATCAAACTATCTTCCAGCCTGCATTATGTCAGACAATGGTGCTTTTTAAAACTTTGTTAGTGTGAAGACTGCAGATTTGTTGCCGTTGAAGTACCATCCTGGCATGTTGGTTAGAGGAGGAAACTTCCAAATGTTCCCTTCTTTCTACCTGAAGAAGCCAATGACATTTGTGGTTGCGGGTCAGTCCTTTACTGCTTAATCCTCCATATGTGCTACCCTCATACATCCTATTATCTTGAGGGTAGGTTGGTGGCAGGATCATAATGTGTTGACTCTCCTTAAGGAAAACAAGTTTCAGGTGGATCAATATTTGGGTATCACTGTTTATACCATTACTGGGAATGTTGGAATTAGAGCAGTCCTCTCAATCTATTCAGTTAATCCCTGTTCCTATGCATGTAATTTCATATTTTCCAGTATGCCTTCAACCCTAATCAGTGGCTTTTGACACCACTAGGGGTGTCATAAAAGTTGCAGAAAAGGGTTGCTAGTTTCTACAAACAGTTAGTCAGGGACCTACTTCTTATTACTATAACTGTTGATGGTATAGTGGCAGCCTGTGAAAGGACAGAAAAATAATAAGGTGTATAGACAAAACTGGTGTTTATTATGATAGTATTGCACCTATATAGTGTGAGGCGTGGGAATAGCCACCAGGGGAAGGGAGGCACAGACAGAAGGACTTCCCTAATGGAGGAGAGTGGATTGGCACAGCAGAAAGTCCCACGCAAGAGAACAACTGGTTTCACACAGTTTTCCTTAAGTAGGAAGATATAAATAACTTTGTTGTTCTATTATTAACCTTGGAAGTAAAGCCCATGCCTTATGCACATTTGAAAGGCGCTTAAAACACCTGTTTTAGAGGCGTTTTAAACATTTTTATCCTTAGTAAAATCAGGACGCAATAAAGCAATCATGAAACTGTTCTGTTGCTTAATTCCTAGATGGACAACTTAATGTCTAATCCATTCAATCTGAAACATTTCCCTCTACTGGATTAGACAACAGGGTCAAGAATGGCTTGGCATCTCTAGGTAGCGGCTATGGTGTTGTGGCCAATCATATGTCTTGTTAGGTGGGGGTTTGTTGCCCAATCCTTGGTCATTGGCTTTGCGGATCCATATGTAACTAGTTGTGTTTCTTGGCTACCATTCAGGTGGTAGAACAGTTGGTGTGATACAGGAAGAGTCTTGTCAGTCTCCAATAAACAACTTGCTCTTTTATTCTTATTCCTCATACTTTGGTGCAACACTATCACAAACAGTACAACAACCCATGGAATTTTTAATTAGGCTTTTGTTTTTTTGGGTTGTTGTCCTCATTGGGGCTTACTCTTGGTCACTGGGAGCAGCACAAATATACTGAGCGTGTACTCTAGTGATCAATTGCCCAGAATGGGACTCCTTAAGAGTGTAGGAGTTGGGGCCAGTCTTCTGGATAACTTGAACTGGGCCTTGCCAAAGGGAGGCAAGTTTGGATTCATGGCTGTACCCTCTATTGCTGAAGAAGTAGACTGAGTCTCCTACCAGGTAAGTGGGTAAGGTGGGGCGTTTGGATGCAGCTCGTTCTAAGTCCTGCAACTTATGGTTTAAGTTTAAGGTGTAGGCCTCTGATTGCAAGCAAATAAGAGTTTGAACCAGCTTGTTGAGGTACGCCTCTGGGGACACAGCCAGGCTGGGCTTTACCAAGGAATATAGTAAAGGGTGAAGTCCTGGTTGCCGGCCGTAGAGCAGTTGGAAGGGTGGCTTGCCAGTGGCACAATGGTACCCAATGTTATATGCAAGGGTGGCTGCAGGGAGGAAGGTATCCCATTCAGTTTCATGTTGGTAACTGAGCTTCCAGAGTATCTGGACCAGGCTCCCATTAGTGCGCTCTATCATGCCATTTTTCTGTGGGTAATAAGGAGTGGATAGTGTCCCATAAATTCCCATCAGTTGGTTGAGGCAGGGGATGATATAACTGGTGAAGTTGGTACCATTGTTTGTCAGCAGAATCTGGGGGCAACCATGTTTGTATATGATATTCTCCAGGATGAACATGGCTGTCACCAGTGCAGATTGGTTGGTAATTGCCTTGGCCTCTACCCATTTAGTCAGATGGTCAACCACCACAATGATGAACTTGTTGTGACTGTTGGTAGCTGGCAGGGGGCCCACTACATCAATGGCTACAGTGTGGAAGGCAAACCCAGGGCGTACAAGTCTGTTTTGGAACTTGGCAACCTTAGGTCTCTCAATGTTGCAGTCATGACAGTTGGCTAGCGTATCTACTACATTGGTGTGCATTCCTTCCCAGAATCAGTGCTGCTGTAGCAGAGCTAACATCTTCTGTATTCCACCATGGCCAGTAGTCTTGTGAGCGGCCACCACTGAGTCCATGTGTAGGGATGAGCGTATGTAGGGTAGCCAAGAGTCTCCACAAAGCTTCAGAAGTTGCTCCCTTAGTGACCTTGGTATCAACAGTTAGCTTCTTGAGAGCTCTCTGTATCTCTACCGGCTCCTCCCACCACAAAGAAGAATCTTCCATAAGCTTGTCATAGAGAATTTCAGCCATGGGGGATACTAAGGCAACAGTGGGAAGGCAGGAGAGACAGTCAGCATTCTGGTGGACTGCTACGGCTCAATGAATGATTTTGTAGTCATAAGCCTGAAGTTTAATGGCCTAATGCATCAGACGTCCCTCGGGGTCCTTGGGGGTCTTCAGCCATTGCAAGGAGGTATGGTCTGTTACAACCGTGAAATGTACCCCATGGAGATATACTCTTAATTTTTGGTAGGAGTATATCACAGCCAGACACTCTTGTTTGGTGACAGTGTAGTTCCTCTTGTGAACATTAAGCGTACACAAGTAGTATCCAACAGGGTGTTCAAGTCCTTTGGAGTCCATTTGGGAGAGAACACCCCAAATTGCAGTCATACTAGCATCTGTATGAACCACAAACAACTTGGAAAAGTCAGGGTAGGCCAGTACAGGGGCTGCAGTTAGTGTTCCCTTGAGAGCATTGAAGGCAGATTGGCACGCTGGGCTCCAGAAGAATTTCTTATCAGCTTGGAGAAGCTGAAAAAGGGGGTTACCCAGGGATGCAAAGTTGAGAATGAAGCAACAAAAGTACCCAATCATCCCCAGGAAGACCTGCATGTTCCGCTTATTGGCCAGGGTCTGCATTTTCTCAATGGCTTCCACCTTGAAAGGTACAGGGTGGAGCATCTTGGCTAATGATGAACCCCAAGAACTCAAGGTGCTTCCTGAAGAAGTTGCACTTGCGTGGCTTGAGCTTAAGATTGGCTGCAAGTAACCTCTGGAAGACTTCCTCCAAGTGTTTTAGGTGATCATTAAAGGTTTGGGAGAACACATTAATGTCATCCAGGTAGACCAAGACGCTGGTGAGTTTGAGGTCACCCATCACTGCATACATGGCCCGCTGGAAGGTAGCCAGGGCATTAGAAAGACCTTGAGGCATCCTTGTGGGTTGAAATAGCCCTTGATCAGTGATGATTGCACACTTTTCTTGATCAGCGGGGGTAGATTAATCTGCCAGTACCCACTGATAAAGTCATGGTGCTGAAGAACTTGGCGCCACCCAGTTGGTCCAAGGTATCATCAATACAAGGGAGGGGATATGAATCCTTCTTGGTAACAGCATTCAGTTGACAGTAGTCAATCCCCACACAGTTGCTGTCATCCTTCTTTTTGACAATCAGAAGAGGGGAAGCCCAAGGGCTTTTACTGGGGACAAGTAAGCCAGATCCCAATAGCTTCTGAAGCTCCTTGTTAGCCACAACATGATTGGCTTGACTGTGCCATACAGGTCTGGAACAGATAGGTGGACTGCCTTGGGTGTCAATATGATGAGCAAAATCTGCAGCCTTGCCCAGGTCATAATCATCCTTGGTAAACACATCCTTATACTGGGCAAAGATATACATAGCTTGATCCTTCTGCTCTTTGGAGAAGCCAGATAAGAAGTTGCGGCTTATGAATGATAGCACCAGTGGTTGCTCACAGGGTAGACCCAACTCAGAGAAGTCTGCAAAGGGGGTGGTCTCCTGCAGGTTGTCATGCTCTTCCAGTTGTATATAAGCCAGAAGTTGGTGTTTGGAGACAACCATAGCTTCACAACTCATGTTGGCCAAGAGTATGAGTACCTCCTTATCACTTGGCATGAGGATGCCTGGTGCAACCCATGGTTCTAGTCTGGAAGCATTAGGGGTGTCAAAGATTTCTCCATGAGTGCCAGCTGGTAGAGCCAGCAAGAGGCCTGTATTGTGATTCATCTGAGAGCCAGGTGGAGTAGTCACATTACAGGAGGCGTAGACTGGGATATCCTTGGCTTCCCCAATTGAGAGAGGTAGCACCTTGACCTTCTTACTACGCAGTGTATAGGCAACTAGAAGCTTTCCATTGGCGTACTCCAGATTGATGTAGTGCAGACGTTTGAACACTTATTCCAGGGGTTCCAGGTGTTTGTTATAGATACAAGAGAAGACTTTAATGTCATCCAGATAGACCAGGGCACAAGAGGGCTTGAGGTCCTCCATCACAGCGTCCATAGCTTGTTGGAAGGTGGCTGGGGCATTAGAGAGACCCTGAGGCATCCTGGTAGGTTGGAACAGCCTTTGGTTGGCAAGGATGGAACGATTACCTGGTTCATCTGGAGGGAGATCAATATGCAAGTAGCCAGGTATCAGGTCCATGGCCAAGAACTTGGATGTGGGGACCCAGTAGGCAAGATCTTCTTGCATTCTCACAGTGCAAGAATCCAACGTTTCTGATTGAGAGGCAAAATCAACCAGGGGAGGGGCATCAGAAGGCTCTTTTGTAAAGGAACAACAAGTGCCAGGGTCAGGCACAGGCACAGGCTTGTCAGGGGGGAGAGGAATGGGGGGAGAGGATGGAGGTGAAACCACAAATGCAGCCAAGGATTTCTTCTTGTCCTGGCTGCTTAGTAGTTTTTTGAGTGATACTGATTGTACTCCTCAATGCCAGAATCATCAGTGAATTCTTCCTTGCTCTGACTAGCCTGGGGTTTAGATGCTTCAGAACCATCAGGAGTGATGGAGGGATTGCTATCAGGTTCCCAGGGAGACTCCAGGGTACCTGCTGAAGGTGCAATGAAGGAGACATCCTCTTAATTGCTTCTGTGACAGTGGTGGGATTCAGGAAGGGGCAATGTAGTAAGGATCTTCTGAGAGGGGGAACTATCAGCTTTAGCATTCCCATGCAGTCTCATTAGAGTATCAGGGGTACTAATTGCTGAGGCATCTTCAAGGTGCTTGCTTAGTTGGTCCTGAAGGGAGTCAAGGAGAGCACGTTGAGCATCAAACTCATCTAGCCACTCTTTCTTTTCCTGAAAGACCAGAACTAATTACTCTTCCAGAAACCCCATCTGTCTCTCTTGAGCCTTTATAGTATCCTGAAGAGCAGAGAATCTCATGGTGCAGCTGTTATGGATGTCTTCTGGCTTAGTATTTTTCTGTTGATGATCATACAACTCCAGGGCAACATGCTGATTCATCTGGGTGGACACCGAGGAAGAAAGTACATGTTCTATCTTGATCATCCATAGAGCCATTCCAGAGTGGGAGTGAACAGCTTCTGATATATTTTGAGCAAGGTTTGGGGGCCAGAGCAGGGGCCAGAGCAGCTATCAGTTTGGAGGGTTCCAGAATTAAGGGAGATTCCATTGGGAGGACAACCAGAAGGAGAAGGAGGAAAATATTGACAGCATACTTCCTTCATCAAGGCAGGCTCCAAGGAGCAGGAGACGCAATTTATGCCAGTTGCTTCAGCCATGTGGTCAGGCTGGATTGGTATCAAGGAGGTAAGGGCTTTTTCAATGGAATTCATCCAGGAGATCATACTTGATTGGGAGCTGGCAATTTCCAAAAGTTGTTGGCAGTTAGGCAACCACTGGCTTAGTCCTGGTTGACCATAGGAAGAGCCATGGAGTCTACCAGATAGAGAGCCAGAAGCAGTGAAGGTTGATCCTGGAGTGGGTTGGGCAGAAGAAGCCGCAGGTATAGGCAAGGACATCTCTCCCTCCACAAAAACAAGGCTGCAGGGGTAGGAAGAGAGGAAGCCGTGGTTTGAATAAGCCATGAGTGCCAATGTCATAAAAGTTGCAGCAAAGGGTTGCTAGTTTCTACAAACAGTTATTCAGGGACCTACTTCTTATTACTATATCTGTTGATGGTATAGTGGCAGCCTGTGAAAGGACAGAAGAATAATAAGGTGTATAGACAAACTGGTGTTTATTATGATAGTATTGCACCTATATAGTGTGAGGCAGGGGAATAGCCACCAGGGGAAGGGAGGCACAGACAGAAGGACTTCCCTAATGGAGGAGAGTGGATTGGCGCAGCAGAAAGTACCACGCAAGAGAACAACTGGTTTCACACAGTTTTCCTTAAGTAGGAAGATATAAATAACTTTGTTGTTCTATTATTAACCTTGGAAGTAAAGCCCATGCCTTATGCACATTTGAAAGGCGCTTCAAACACCCGTTTTAGAGGCGTTTTAAACGTTTTTATCCTTAGTAAAATCAGGACGCAATAAAGCAATCCTGCAACCGTTCTGTTGCTCAATTCCTAGATGGACGACTTAATATCTAATCCATTCAATCTGCGACAAGGGGCAAGGTTCTTCCCAAACACACTCAGTTTGACTTTGACTTCAAGGTTACTGTTGATATTATACATATTGCTTCTCCTATTTACCCCTTGATTCTAAAGGATGATGTATGTTTGGAGGAGTAGACTTGTGACATGTTGGCAAAAGGCTACATTTTCAAAAAGGCTTTGTCAATATGTTCTCCATTGTTGTTTGTCCAATAGTCAGATGGATTGCTAAGAACTTGTGTGGACTATAGAAACTAAAATAATATCACAATTCTGGATCCCTATCTTTTGCCTCTCAAAGCGCAAATATCTCTTTGTGTCAAAAAGGATAAGTTGCTCTTGAAACTTGATCTTTTGAATGAATTCAATCAGATTAGGATCACAGAGGGGATGGAGTGGTTGAATGAGTTTAGAACCAAGAAAGGTATATTTTAGGCTGTGTCATGCCATTTGGGTTAAAAAATGCTCCTACATGCTTTCAGTGGTTGATTGATTCTGTTCTGAGAGATCTCCTGGGTGTGTGTATCATTACTTAAATGTACTACATCTTGGTGATTTCAACAGATGAGGAGTCCCATAAGGCTCATTTATCAGCGGTAGTAGAGCGTATCTGTAAGGTCTTGCCCATAATGGTGCAAGGTTATAAACTAGTGTGTGTAAGCCATTAGAGTTCAGATTTAAAAGGTATAAAAAGGTGGGAACTGTCTGAAAATAATCTTACAGAACCCTGCTAAAAACCTATACTGGGCTACAAAAGGAGTGATTGAGTTTAAGAACCCTAAGCAAAGAAGATAAAATAAGGTGTTTAATAGTGAACAATTTGTAACTAAGGGAATGTCAATATTTGGATATTCTCCATCAGCAAATTGGTACATATAACTATTGAAAGATTCCTTAAGGGAAAATAATGGGTACAACAAGCCTAAGGCTTGTTGTTTTACAAGTTCCATTTGTTCAAGAAAAGAAAAAACTAAACTTTAAAACAAATTTAATAAAAATGTATAAATTTCTAAAAAATTAGGATCTCAAGTTTAAATTTGATAAAGAATTGAAGGGTAGAAATCACTTAGAATTTTGGCTTATAACCTACTCTTCAAAAGCTCTTTATTTATAGAAGAAAAAGCCTTTCCAGTTGACATTGATAGCCAGGGAGAAAGCAGCCAAGAAGAGGAGCAACTTGGGAAGTTTGGAGATGATAAAATAAAGAAAGGGGAAACAGACAACCAGTTTGAAGTTAATCTGCAACGTGAAGCTGGGGGAAAGCGGCAATAACATAACCAGGAGTTTTATAAAGGTGAATGAAAATCAAAATTTCTCTAACTTAAAAGTAGAGAACATAAAGCTAATAGAATAGCTGAAGAGCAAAAGACGACAACAACATCAATTTGAATGTGAATTGACGTAAAACAAGGTAAATTTCTTTAAAATACTTAAATATTAACTATTAATTCAAAATTTTAATATTAAAAAATAAAGAAATACTAAATCAATTGAAAAAAAATAAAATATGATAAGTTTTAAAAAGCCTGCCCTTTGGGGAAGGGCATTACATTACCCCCTCCAGATCCAAGCTCAGGATGTGTTTGGATACAATAATTGGGAGCCTCAGGACAATTCCCAATATTGGACAATGGCTCCCAAGAACTCTCAACAGAATATCCCTTCCAAAAAACCAAGTATTGAAGGTTACCATAGTGATAACAATGATTGATAATGGACTCAACCTCATACTCAGGAGTTCCTTCAACCATGTGAGGAGGAGGTGCTTTGTTGTTCTGATGAGAAGGAGGAGGAGAAGTCTGTAGTTTGATAAGGGAAACATGGAAGACGTCAAGGATGTGATACCCTGGGGGAAGTTGAATGCAATAATCTACCTTCCCAACTCTTTTGGTTATGAGAAAAGGCCCTATGAATCAGGGATCAAGCTTATAAGAGGGCCATTTGATAGGAAGATTCTTTGTATTTAGATATACAAGATTGTTGACCTGGATACTCTTTCCTTCCTGACGGTGACAGTTAGCCTGTATCTTGTAAGCCTCAATAGCCTCAGAGAGATTCTCCTTTAATGAATTCTGGATGAGTTGTAGCTGGACCAGGAACTCCTCGACGAACGGGGAATGGACAGAGGAGATGACATAAGGAACAAAGGCAGGAGTATAGCCTAGATTTGCCATGAAAGGGGTCATCTTAGTATAAGCATGGGGGTAGCATTGTAGGAATATTGGGCTAAAGGTAAGTCAGAAGCCCAATTGTCTTGTTGTTTATTGGAAAAGCAGCAAAGGAAATATTCTAGTGATTGGTTTGTAAGTTCAGTTTGCCCATCTGACTGGGGACTATAGGACGTGCTAAGGGAGAGGTGAACACCTAGCTGGAACATAAACTCCTTCCAGAACAGAGAAAGGAATTGTGGTTAACAGTTGGAGACAATATCTCTTGGAGTGCTATGGTGTATAAAGACATGTTTAACAAAGAGGGAAGCAGTCTGCTTTGCAATAATTTTGGAATTACAAGGAGCAAAAATAGCCTGTTTTGAGAATCTGTCTAAAACAACCAGTATGGCGTCAAAACCATCAGACTGAGGAAGCTGGACAATGTAATCTAAAGAGACCAACTGCCAAGGACCCTCAGGGACTTGGAGAGGGCATAGAAGACCCACAGGTTTCTGGGTGGAGTGTTTGCTTCTCTGGCAAACCAGGCCACTACTGACATATGACTTGACAAAGGTGGACATCTTTGGCCACCAGAAGTGATTGCGGAGCTTAGAAACAGTTTTCTTATATTTGGAGTGGCCTGTAGCAAGAGAATTGTGGAACCTGATGGTTAGTAGCTGTTGAAGGTCCAGGGAGGGAACTAAAAAAAGGTTATTGAAGTACAACACCCCATCTAGAAGGGAGAAGGAAGTATTTGAAACTGTATCATTATTTGTGAGAGCGTCAATAATATGAGACAAGACCTTGTTAGACAGCTGGGACTTTTTGATTTGTTTCAGTATATTGGGAGTTGTGGTACTGATAAAATTAAGTTTGAGAAAGCTCTCGGGAGGAAGGACCATCTTGGTGTTGAGGGACTCATAGTCTTTGTCTCCTTTAAACAATAAAGGGTGACAACTAAGTGCGTCAGGTAGGGTATTAAGTATACCCTTCTTGTACACAAGCTTGAAGCAGAAAATTGATAGCTCCAGTACCCATCTGCGTGTCTTTGGGAAATGCAGCGTGACTCAGTAAAGTAAAGCAAGTTCTTATGGTCTATATAAATGAGTAAAAGCTTTTCAAGTCCCTTGAGGTAGCGACACCAATGCTTGAGTGTTTTGATGATGGCAAGAAGTTCCTTGTCATGTACGGGGTAGTTTTGTTCAGCTGGAAGGTGTTTTTGAGAGAAGTATGCAACAGGGTGTTGCATCCCATCCCCCCCCAAGCTGAAGGAGAACACCACCAACAGCATAGTTGCTGGTATCAGTCTCAACCAAGAAGGGTTTGGAAGGATCAGGCATCAGGATAACAGGAGTGGAGACAAAGACGGCTTTGGTAGCATCAAACGCGAGCTGGGCCTCAGGTGTCCAGACAAAAGGAACCAAAGGAGAAGTAAGGGTAATGAGAGGCAAAAATAAAGAAGAAAAATTTTCCACAAACTTACAACAATAGTTTGCCAATTCAAGGAAACCACAAAGTTGTGAGCAAGTCTTGGGAACAGGCCAGTTTTGGATAGCATCTACCTTGCTAGGAGAGACAGCAAAACCGTTTTGAGTGACAACGTAGCCAAGGAAATTAACCTCAGTGCAGAAGAATGAGCACTTTGAAGGTTTTGCAAATAGGTTGTATTCTCAAAGTCTCTGGAGTACCTGGCAGATGTGGGCGACATGGTTGTCAATGGAAGAGGAGTATAAGAGAATATTATCAAGATAGACAACAAACTTGTTAAGGAAGGGCAGAACTGCCTCATTCATTAAGGCCTGAAAGGTTGATGTAGTGACACATAATCCAGAGGGCATTACATTTTACTGATATAACCCAAATGGGGTACAGAACACAGTCTTCCATTTGTGGCCAGGAGAGACTCTGATCTTTTGAAAGCGCTTCAGAGGTCAATCTTAGTGTATACAGAACTACCAGCAAGGCAATTAGTCAAAGCCTCAGCAGAGGGAATAGGGAATCTATCCTTGATTATGATCTCATTGAGAGCTATATAGTCTACACAAGGGCGCTTAGAGCCATCTGATTTACTGACAAAGAAGATGGGAGAAGAACATGGAGATGTGGATCATGAGATGAAACCTTTGGAGAGTTCCTCATTGATGTAGTTCTATAGTAGAGTGTTGTCTGAGTCAGAGAGAGGGATATGTCTTCCCCAGGGAGGAGTGGTGCCTGGTTTAAGGTTTCTCTGAATATTGTAGGGCCTATGAGGACGTAGCAAGTTACAAACCTTTTCACTAAAGCAATCCTTGAAGTCAGAGTAATAATAAGGTAATCCATCCTTGTCCTTGGCGGAAATAGTATCTGGGATTGTACTAGAGATGGTAGTCAGGTTCAGTTTGGAGGGGATTGGGCAAAGAGTACCAGATACAAGGGGCAGCAATTTGACAACCTCATTGCATGTAAATGAAATCTTGTTGTTTGGGTGATCAAAGTTAAGCAAAGACTCTCTCAACCACAGGAATCCAAGGATGAACAGGAAGATTAATTTGGGGGAGGAGTTACATGTGACACAGAATGGAGAACCCTCCAATTCAATAGTGATGGGTTAGAGGATAGATGTGGTGCCAGTGATAGCGCTATTTCCCACCTTAACGTCTTGGGACCCAGAAGCAGGGAGTCCAATTAGTTTAGCAAGTTTCTCCTCAATGAAGTTGGCATTGGCATCAGTATCAAGAAGAGCAAGGACCTTAATCTTTCCCAAAGGTCCATGAATAGTTACTAAGACGGTAGGTGACTTGTAAGTGTTGATAAGGGAAAGCAAAGTGAGAGTGGAGGTCTTGTTGACAAAGGGGGAACACTTGAGAGAGGGCAGACTGGTAGAAGATGGTCCTTTGATCCAGAGTAGGAGCAGAGGTTATTGTTCCTTCTTCTAAAGACTTCCTTGGCAGTAAGGCAAAAACCTCCCCAGACTTTGGCTTGGTGCCAGGTGGAGGGGTTGAAGAAAGTGGTACCTTGTCTGGTACAAACAACCAAGCTGCAGGGGACAGGTTAGAAGAAGGATGTGTTTTCAAGGAAAGGTATTTTTGGTTCCACTTAACCACCTCTCTGATAATAGGTTCAAAGTTTGTTGGGGAGGTTGTGATGGACCAAAAATTCCTGGAGCAATCTGTTGAGGCCTATTTTGTAGAAGCTACAAGCCTCAGCATCAGAGGCTTGTAGTCTTGACTGAAGAGAGCAAAACTTCTGGTTTTATGTGCCAAGTGGGAGCAAACCTTGTGTGAGACCTGCAAAACAAGAAGCAGAGGGAGTGCATGACTCTTTGTCTTCTCCAGAGAAGGATAGGAGTGAACTGACAAAGAGGTTGTAGTTCTGGAGAATACCTGGGTTGTGTATTGAGTGAGAGCTAAACCAATCCCTGTAGTGACAGTGAGCTTCTCCGCAAGATAGAGGACCTTCTGGGAGTCAGTGGAGAACTCAGATCTGTAAGCAGTAAAGTTGGCCTGTGCATAAGCTAAAGTGTTAAAAATACTAGGGGGTGTTTAACTATGAGCTAAGGTATTGAGAACTACTGTTTGGTTGGTGTAGCAAGTAGGAGTATGCCCCTTCTTATTACAAAAAACTTTATCATATGATCAACCAAGTAAAAAACCTACTAGAGATAAAAATGTTACAATAATAATAAAGAGAACAAGACTAGAAAGATGATAGAATAAAATGGAAAAGTATTGCCTGGGTTAATTCCATGAGAAGCCAAAATAATGTAAGGTCTTGTCCATAATAGTGCAAGGTTATAAACTAGCGTGTGTAAGGCATTAGGATTCATATTTAAAAGGTATAAAAAGGTGGGAACTGTCTGCAAAATAATCTTACAGAACCCTGCTAAAAACCTATACTGGGCTACAAAAGGAGTGATTGAGTTTAAGAACCCTAAGCAAAGAAGATAAAATAAGGTGTTTAATAGTTAACAATTTTTAACTAGGGGAATGTCAATATTTGGATATTCTCCATCAGCAAATTAGTACATATAACTATTGAAAGATTCCTTAAGGGAAAATAATGGGTACAACAAGCCTAAGGCTTGTTGTTTTACAAGTTCCATTTGTTCAAGAAAAGAAAAAACTAAACTTTAAAACAAATTTAATAAAAATGTATAAATTTCTAAAAAATTAGGATCTCAAGTTTAAATTTGATAAAGAATTGAAGGGTAGAAATCACTTAGAATTTTGGCTTATAACCTACTCTTCAAAAGCTCTTTATTTATAGAAGAAAAAGCCTTTCCAGTTGACATTGATAGCCAGGGAGAAAGCAGCCAAGAAGAGGAGCAACTTGGGAAGTTTGGAGATGATAAAATAAAGAAAGGGGAAACAAACAATCAGTTTGAAGTTGATCTACAACGTGAAGCTGGGGGAAAGCGGCAACAACATAACCAGGAGTTTCAAAAAGGTGAGTGAAAATTAAAATTTCTCTAACTTTAAAGTAGATAATATAAAGCTAATAGAATAGCTGAAGAGCAAAAGACGACAACAACATCAATTTGAACGTGAATTGACGTAAAACAAGGTAAATTTCCTTAAAATACTTAAATATTAACTATTAATGAAAATTTTCAATATTAAAAAATAAAGAAAGATTAAATCAATTGAAACCAAATAAAATATGATTATTTTTAAAAAGCCTGCTCTTTGGGACAGGGCATGACAGTATCCTTCAAGCTAATTTGATTATAAAGAAGTTAAGTGTGAATTCTTTAAATGTGAAGCTACCTTTCTGGGTAACATTATCTTTGAGGGTGGTCACACTATTGCTCCTGATAAGGAGGCACCAGTTTGTTAGTATGCTATCCTGGTGACTGTATCTCAACTTTGAAGCTTCTTGGGTACCTTTACTTTCTTGAAGAAGTTTACCCTGCATTTATTGGAGGTGGCAGCTTCTTTGTATTTGGCAAGTGGGAAAACTACTCTGGTCTGAACGCCTGAGTGTGCAGAGGCATTCTTAGCAGTCAAAGCCCTCCTGTTGTCTTCTCCAGTTCTGCAATATGTGGATCCAGAACTTCCATTTATAGTATATATGGTAGCCTCTAAAATGCTGTGGAGGGAGTGTTGTGGCAAACTTCCAGTGAAAGTATTGAAAGACTGGTGGGTTACTTCTCTCATAAAATGAAGGCATGTGAAAAAAACTATATGATCTATGATAAAGAATTGTTGGCAGTTGTGGAATCTTTGAAACATTGGCATCATCATCTCATGTCAACACACCATCCCTTTGTTGTAAGAACTGATCATAAGGATCTCTTTTACTATCATTGACCCATGGTAATTTCAGGTTGCCAATCCAGATGGCATGGAGTCTTGACAAAATACAAGTTCTGTTACAAGTTCCTCAAGGGGATAGACAATCACCTGGCTGATGTATTTTAGCATAAATCCTTCCCATCTTCCTAATACAAGTTTAGATGATGAGTTTAACACCAATACTTTGATTCCAGATGAGGCTGTGGTTTCCTTTGTGTTGACTCCACCAGCTACTCTTGCCACCATGTCCTTAACTGAGGGTGCAGACCTGGACTTATATTCTAAAGTCAACTTTTGTATCTGCTGTCCAAGGATTACAACATATTATTAGAACTAGCTTGTGTGCATCTGGTGGGTCAGCCACAAGGATACCACAAGATAGGGTAATTATTTATCATCAGGGCTGTCTATGGGTTTCAGAGGGAACAATTTTTGATGAAATCATGGAAGCATATCACACTTGTCCCACAGCAGGCCATCCAGGGAAAAACAAAACAGTTGAGATAATTTGTTGAAAGTTTTCTTGGAAGGGTTTGGCAGTACAGGTAGCAACTGTGGTAAGTTTGACTCCCTGGTGATTGACTCCCTGGTGCTCAACACTATAGTAAAGTGAGAATTCAGCTTTTTCCCTGATTGGCAACTGTAAATTGACACTTTTTAATTAACAGATCTTGATTTACTGAAGCTTTTGATATAAAAAATAAGCCTTAAATCCATGGTATACTAAAGTGACCCCAGAGAGCTCAAAAAATGCAATAAAACAGTACATTTGTAATAAAAATAAAGAGAAATAAGCAACTAATTATAATTTTACTATGTAATTTACTCTCTTTATTATATAAATATTTTTATTACCATAAAAATTAAAATTCCAATGAGCTAAAAATAAACACAAACACAACAATAGGCTATGAAAAATTTGAAGAAATCTTAATATTTATTTGATATAGTTCATATAAGTACAAATGTAAATGTTTTATGTTTTACTAGTAAATTAACAAAAATTAAAATATTTCACTCACTTTCAACTATAAATATTCATTTTAAGCTTACCATGTATACATAAAATAATCACTGCTATCTAATTAAATCAAAAAACTTAAAAATTAAAGCTAAAAACTGAATGATCAAAACTAAAAAGTTAAAAGTCAAAACCATAAAAGCAAGCAAGCAATTTTACTCTTGATTCTTCTTCCCCCTTTTCATTTTAGCCCCTTCCAGGAGGGCAGTGGCAATAAGCTCAAGCTGCTGCTTAATCTCAGAGGCCCTGTATTTGTGCTTAGCCGCACCCTGGATGGCCTTGGTGAAGAGGGTGGAGCAGGTGGTAGGCTTTGTGGGGAGGACACAGTTGGCAAGATCTCTGAGCTTGGAGATGGTTTTCTTTTGCTCATGCTGCAGGAGGGAGAAGAACTTATTGAACTTTGGATGAAGCCCAATGTTGGCCTTAAGATGCTTGTGATAAGCCCCTAGTGCCAAAGTGGTCTTGCTCTCACCATTCACTGCCACCTGGTAAACATTCCAACTGGCCTTGGTGCAGGCCTTGCCTTGCCTCTGCGTGACAACCTTCCCAATCTACTGGGGCTAGAAGTACTTGAGGAAAGGCTTGAACTCTGGATTTTTTGCTATTTAAGGATACTTTGAGAGAATCTCAAACCCCTGCGCAGTGTGCTCTGGCTTTAAAAAAGCCAAGGAACTAAATTGTGCAAGCAAAAATTTGAAGGTGTCTGAAGTGTCCCTCTGGCTCAACCTACTAAGCTCAGCATGGGCCTGCACATTGCAAGCAACTGCTTGGCAGAAGTGGAAGTGGCACCCCTGCACCTCCCGACTGAACAGCTGCTCAAATGCATTGAACTGAGCAGGCTCAAAGTCCATGATGCAAATGTGAGGCCCCAGAGCTCTCAGCCTTACCTTTTCCTCCAAGTCCAGAGTGGCCTGGTCCTTGTCAGCGGCAGGAGGGTTTATGCGGGTGTGAGGGGGTCTTATTGGCATTGTTGTTGGGGGGGGAAAGGAGGGAAAGTGCTTGGTAAAGGATTGAGAACACACATGTGTAAATGGTCTTGGTGGCATCAGGGAGAAGGAAGAAAGCAAGTGGAATTACCCAGATGTCAATCTGGGCATGTATCATCTAGAGCTGGTTGAAAATCTGGGGGCAAGTGGCAAAGGTACCATCAATTAGCCAGGTTGAAGCTCTTTTTAACTCCAGCAGTCTCTGCTGAGTCACGTAGCAGATTGTGCGGTCTTTGCTGCCGGGCCCATTGTCATGGAGGAGGAAGCGCTCCCCACTTAGAAGCTGCTTGAGCTCATGGGTGAGTGTAAGCTCAGAAAGGACATCAGAGGCCTTGGGGGGAGGGGGATTGGCAGCAATTATCTTGTTTCTGATGAAATTAACCAGTTGCTCCTGGGTGGGCACCAACTTGAGATTGTTGGGCTGCAGGTGTTGAAGGGCCTTGATGGCCAGATCTGAAGCGCGGAGGTTGGTAGAGGTGGGGATTACTTGGACAAGGTACCACTTCAGCATCTGAGTGATCAGATATTTGGGGGGCATACAGGTGTGATCCCCCTTCTCAGCAGTAACCTGCTTTCAGCCCTTGGTGTTCAGCCAGGCCCTGCAAGTCTTATCCTCACATACAAAGTGCTTGCTTTTGGTTTGCTGTAATTAATTATTACAATTGAAAATGTAATTATCTGCAACGTAACCAGGGCCATCCTTTACGGACATGATTGGGAAGTAACAGGGGGAAGCGCTTGGGGACTTTGAACTCTCTGTCCACATTGCAGATATTGTGGATGGCCAGTGGATCCCAATCCATGTGACCAGAAGCTTTAAACTTCTTGGAGTACTCCTCAGGATCATCTTGGGGGTAAGATGAGGGAGGGGGAGGAGCCATCAGGAGGAGGAGGGGAAGGGTTCTTTGAGGCCTGCTTGGAAGCCTCCTTTTTCTTATCAGAAGAAGAGGTGGGCTCCTTGACAGCCTTTGACTTCTTGGTATGACGCTCCTTGGTGGGCTTGGAGTCGGCCTCTGAGTGGTAAAAGGAGTGGTCAGTAAGCTCATAATCAGATTTATTGGGGGAGGAATTTTTGGGGGAAGGTGAAGGGGATGTGAAAGATGAGGGTGGAGGAGGGGAGAGTAGGAGGAGATGGAGTGGGAGGAGATGGGGTTGGAGACTTTGCCTTTGCAGGCTTCTTGGCATGCTTGGGAGTGGAGGCAGTTTCTTTGGAGCCCTTGGAGGCTTGGCACTTGGGCTGTTGGCTGTTCTTGTTTGATTTTTTCTAAAGAAAAGTTTAGCATTGTAAATAATAGAAGTATGAAAGATATTAAACACAGAGGTAAAACAAAGTAAAAGTTAAATAAAAAGTATGCAAATAAAGTTTTATTTATCAAGAAAAAAAACATAACAAAGTAAATAGGAGCAAAATAGAATTCAAAAGTATAGATATAAAAGTTAAAACAGAAAATAAATGAATTTATGATAAGCATCAAAGATGTCAGGTTCAGCTTAAAATCTTAGTGCTAAATCAATGTAAAAGTATAATTAAAAATCAAAAAATATATGAAAATTATATGGAGAGTAGCAGGAAAAGTAGTAGATTATAGTTTAAAAAAAATAAGTTATTATGTGGAATTTTTTATTGTGGGTTAAACATTCAAAACTTAGTAAAGTGCCAAGTTTGGCACTGTTGATTAGCTGAAACCCCCTAATTCTCACTGCCAAGTGAAAAAAGCTGAATTATCACTGTTGAGTTTCTTGGAATTGAGCAGAAAAATCAAAATTACTATGTTTTTACATATAAAATTTGCTTGATTTAAAAACAGGTTTAAAAGTTAACCCAAAAGCAAGGCAGTTTCATATGCTCAAAAATAAAAAAATACAAAATAAGTTAAAAAAGTAAATGAGTAGGAAGGTGTTTATTAGTGATTAATCTATGCTGTGAGGAGCTGAGAGTGAATTATTTACCATAGTGTTGGTTAAAATGTTAAGAAGCACTCTGTACTAATCCCCAAGTTAAAGTGTCAAGTGGATGGGTGTCAAGTGGCGCTCATAGTGCGTCACTTATTAATTTAGTCTTAATTCCTAGCCTTTTATTAGTTAAATCCAAAACCAATTGTGTTGCAAGTGGATAGAGTCAAACAGAGGGGAGTCAAGTTTCAGTTTTTATAAAGTACATATAAAATCTCTTAATAAATTGGGCTTAATTTATGTGGCATCACTTAATCCACAAACCAGAAATGATATAATGTAAAACAAGTGGGGTATTTGATTAATGACTATACCACTAAATCCAGTATAGTGATGCAAGGGAGCTTAATCAACAACTATGGTCACTAATAATAAAAATATAATAGTAAATAATAAAATTTTTATAAGCCCATATGTGTTTTATTAATAAAATTAGGATTTGGATTAAAAAGTGTTGAACTGGCCACTTGTTCTTTTAGAGTGACAAACACAAGTTTTTTCATTTCTATTATTAAATTTACTTATAAATTTCCCATTAAATCCATTTTTTTAGCTCACCAATTTTTTAAACGGAGTCAAATTTGAGTAAATTAATCTTGTTTTTGATTTCAACCCCCTAAATTATAAGTAAAAATTAGCTTAAAATCAGTTAAGCCAAAAATACTAATAGATTCACATATATGGCACTTGACTCTCTGGTACTCAACAAAGTGTTGAGTACCAAGGAGTCAATCACCAGGGAGTCAAACTTACCACAGTTGCTGTACAGGTAGCAGCCTTTGTTCAAGATTGCCTGGTATGTGTTTGATCCAAGGCCAGTCGGAAAAAGACAACTGGGTTATTGGTTCCACTACAGCCTGCTGCGGGACCCTGGACGTCTGTGTCAGTGGATTTCATTGGAGAACTCTCAGAATCTAATGGGTTTAATGAAATCATGGTGGTGGTAGATTGGTTTACAAAAATAACACACTTTGTTACTTGCTCAACCACAATTACTTTGGTGGAGACTGCAAGGTTGTTCATGGACCAGATCTACTCTTTACATGGAATCCCAATAGAGATTGTGAGTGATTCTGGTCCCCAATTTATTGCTCTTTCTGGGAAGCCTTTATTAGAATTCTTGGGATCAAGCTCTGCCGCTCCACTGCTTTCCACCCCCAGTCCAATGGACAAACAGAGAGGGTAAACCAAAGTTTAGAGGTCTACTTGAGATGTTACACCAATGTGCAACAGGATAACTGGAGCTTGAACTTGCCCATGGCAGATTATATGTATAATAACGCTCCCCACACGTCAACTCAGGTCTCACCATTCTTTGCCAATGTGAGTTAAAATTAATTGTCCAACATGGGGCCTAGACCAGTTAGTAACGTTGATGCTGCAACTGATCAAGCTGCTGCATTAAAACAGGTCTATCAGGAGCTCCAGGATACTCTTTTTTGCTGCCTTGACAACTTAAAAGGAATATGCAAATCATAAGCTCCAGGAGGGTCTAACCTAAAGGCCAGGTGATTTATTCATGGTGGATGCTCTCAATATGAAGTTAAAGAACCCATGTTGCAAGTTAGGTCCAAAGCAAGCCGTTCCTTTTACAGTTGAACATCAAATTGGTCCCTCTGCATATCAATTGGATTTACCCCTAGCTTTCAAGATTTTCAACACCTTTCATTAATGTCTTCTTACTCCCTTTAAGGGTATAGAGACTCCCTCTTTCCAACCCATTCTTGTGGAAAGAGAACCTGAGTATGAGCTAAATTGTATTCTGGCTTTCCGTAAAAATTGACGCCGTTTGGAATATTTGGTGTCTTGAAAGGGTTATCCTGATTCCAAAAACTCATGAGCTCCACACTATGACTGTTCTGATCCCCCTGATCTTATCCAAGAGTTTTATAACCGGAATCCTACGGCCATCAGACATCCCAAGCTTACCTTGGCAGCAGTGAAGCTTCCTCCTGCTCACAAGAATTTCTCCCTGTCCCACCTTCCTGAGACGTTATCATGCCCTGGGCTAAAGCAGAGGGTAGTGTTGCAGTAGGTTTCATAATGCCGGGAATTATTTGCCCAAGTTGCAAGGCGCAGAAGTTGGATAGTGTTGCAACCAAGTTTCCAGACCTGCCTGCTAATTTATCTTACGATACACAGGGGGCGCTCGATGAGCCGCCCCTTGATGTATCTAATGTTATGAATTAATCTGATGGCAATATTGAATGGCAGGTACTTCATCCTAATTATGAGCGCTACCAATTCAACTTGCTGATCCCCACCCAAGTTATTCCTTGGCTTTAAACCTTACATGGAACTTCCCACTATGCCACCCCCTTGTGGCCTTGTGGCTTTCCCCATATAGTATATTAATCACAATATTCTACAATAAACATTACCTTATTCTTATTATTCTGTCCTTTCTATTGGACTTTTGTCTTCCCCAATTCCAAATACTGAAATCTCATTGGTTCAGTTGCAACAGTGGTAGCATAAGTAGGTTTTTGACCTACTTAAAACAAAATCCCCCCAAGAAAGGACAGAGTACAGGCTGTATGGCTACTGCCCAACAAGAGACCTTCCTGCCAATCCCCAAGGGGGACATCCCCAACGGGTATGTCATCTATCAAGACCAGCTAGTTCTCAACAGCGTGTACAATTGGCTCTGCCTTGGGCAGCGTGACGCCAGCGTCACCCTGCCCCAGTCAGATCTGTCCCAGTTCATGCTCAACCTTCAGCTAGAATCCTTTGCTGGTGGCGTCAAGGGGGTTGACATTATCAGTTGGCTCCAATCTACTGAAACCCGCCTTTGCATCTGTCAGGTCCCTGAGCCCATGTGGGTTGCCACTGCGTCTGGTTACCTCACGGGGCTTACCGCTGTGTGGTTCACCAACTGGGCCAGCCAGGAACTTGACGTTACCTGGGTGGCATTACAAGACGCTGCCAAGTCCTGCTACAGTGAAACCTTCTCCCCCATTGTTGTGGGAACTCCTCTTCTAGCAATCAAAAAAACTGGTTCCGTTCCTGAGTACCTTGCCACCTGGCAACATGCTCTTGCTGCCGCCCTCAAAGCTGTGACTGACAGAAATGCAATGCTACTCACTCTCATCATCAATGGGATAAAATTCCATATCTGTAAGTGGGTCCCCGTAGGTTGTTGCACCTCCATTGACAACTGCTATAAGGCCATTGTGAAGGCTAACAACCAGGCCTCAATGGGCTTCCACCGTACCTGTGACGCTCCATCCCAACCACGTACCACAGCTGGCAGTGGCTACAATCAAGTAGGCCGCTGCCAGCCCCGTCAGCAGGATAATGGGACTAAACGCCCCCGCAAGGGGGGAGCTTCAGCTAGCGCAGATCAAGGATCAGGGAAAAGCCTGGGGGTTGTAGCAATGAGAGGCCTTGCAACCCCACCTAACCCATCCTCTCAATCCCTGCTTGCAAAAAATCCCTGCAATTACAACATTCATGAAGTCAAAACCCTGGACGTCTTTCAAGTCCACAGTGACAACCCCGTATTACAAACAAGCCACTCCTCAAATAAAGTAACACACTTGTCCTATCCCTTCTGTTTCCGTGGTAACACCTAAAAATTACTGGTAGATACTGGGGCAACCACACTATGGTGGACCAGGCGGATGCCAACTCTCAGCAATTAGGCCAAGTGCCCAGCAGATTCAAAGCAGTAAAAGTAGCTGACTCCCGCATAGTTGCCATCACCCACAAGATGGTACCCTTCTCTGTGAGAATGGGGAATGTCCAGGTTAAGCTCTCTGGGCCAATCATGGCGGGGCTCAGCCACAACATAATTGCTGGCCTCTACTGGCTTTGGCACAACTGTCCCTACATTGACTGAGATACCTCTGTCATCACCCTCAATAGAAATGGGGTGGGGTTCCAGATCTACCCTGTGGAAATGAGCAAGCTACTCCATGATACTGTGTTTGTCAGAATAATGGAGACAGGCTCGTACAATTTCAAGGGGGGAAAACTAGACTTTAATCAATGCTCAGTCAAAGTCATCTGCGCTGAACCATCTGCGGTTCCTCCCTTGACCTCCTCACCACCACCAGTGCTTGCTGCCCTCCTCAAGGAGTACCAGGACGTATTCAGTGAGACACTTGAACAACTACCTCCTCCCCGGGAGATTCAGCACACTGTACAACTTCAAGGATTGTTACCTAAAGAGTAATCATTATACTGTCTCACACCAAAGGAAGATGAAACCCTCCGTCAGCACCTTGTGGACGCGCTCAATAAGGGCTTCATTTTCCCCTCGCTCTCTCCATATGGGGCGGCTATCTTCTTTGTAGCTAATAAGGACGGGTTCCTTTGCTTGGTCACAGACTACCACGCCCTAAATGAGGTGACGGTTAAGAACAAGTACCCCCTGCCACTGATTGACAACCTATTTGATACACTTGCAGGTATGAAGGTCTTTATCAAGATTGATCTCACTGCAGGGTACAACCAGGTCTGCATTGCACCAGGGGATGAGGCAAAAACTACCTTCCGCACATGCTACGGGTTGTTTGAGTGTTGTGTCATGAACTTTGGAATGACCAACGCTTCCTCCACCTTTGCCATGTTGATAAACAAAGCATTTGAGGAACTAATTGGGAAATGTGTGGTTGTGTACCTTGACGACATTATTGTCTTCAGTCAAGATCAAACCACGCACCTCCAACACCTCTGTGCTGTCCTCAACACCCTTCGGAAAAACCAGCTAAAAGCTAAACTCTCCAAATGCAAGTTTCTCAAGTCAGAGCTGTTATTCCTTGGGTATACCATCTCTGCCCAAGGGATAAAGCCCAACCCTGCCAAAATCAAGGCAATCCCCAGCATGCTGCCCCCTACTGATGTGGGCCAGGTGCGGACATTCCTAGGCATGGTTTCCTACGTACACAAGTTCATTCCCAATTGCGGGGAATTAATTGCACCTCTCACTGAGCTCCTCAATACCAAACAGCGCTTCCATTGGACCCCTGTCAGAGATCAAGCCTTCAAGACGTTGAAGCAAAGGCTCACAACAGCACCAGTACTGAAGTTCCCCAATCAAAACTGACAGTACAAACTCAAGACCAATGCCTCCAACAGGGCTATAAGGGTGTGCTAAGGGTAGAAACTGATGATGGCGTCTTCCTCCCTGTGGCATATGAGTCCAGGAAACTTACTGACTTGGAACAACGCTACCCCATCCATGATAAAAAATTGGCAGCCATTGTACACTGTGTTGAGAAGTGGCTCTGTTACCTGGAAGGAGCTACCTTCCCACCCCACGTTCTGACGGATCACAAGTCGCTCCAGTACTTCAACACGCAGTCCCATTTGGCACGTCGCCAAGCAGGATGGGTTGAGCGTCTATCCCCCTACCAGTTGCGCATCAAGTACAAGCCTGGAAAGTAACTTGTCACAGCTGACGCTCTTTTGCGGCTCTACATAGAGTCCATCACTGGGGACAATGGCTTGGACCCAGATTGGCCCATGCTCTACCTCGCCCTGAGGCAACTTGCTACAAGGGCCTTAACTTGGTCACCATCTCCAAATTGAAGGACAATAAAAATCAAATCACCACCAATGCTGGTAATGTCTGCCGCCGGGCAGAGACAGGTGAAAAGACGCCGTACATTCCCACCACGCAACAAGGTGACACAATATTGCACTACCACCAAACCCTGGGTCACATCAGAGGGCGTAATCTCTTTGAGATCATGAAACAAAAGGTTTGGTGGCTGTGCATGTGTCAAGACATCTTGGACCTCCTTGAAATGTGTGTGTTGTGCAAAAGGAACACATCCAAACCTGCACCCCCCAAGTCTGTCCTACCCATCAAGGCCATGGAACCCTTTGAGCAGTGGGCCCTCAACATTGTGGGGCCACTCCCTGAAGACAGACTGGGAAAGAAGTACATTATCACTGACATCAACTACTTCACTTGCTAGCCAGTGGCCTGGGAAACCACCAACCACACCGCCACCACCATTACCTGCTTTATTGGCAAGAAAAATTGTGGCCCACTTTGGGTGGCCCAACGCCTCATCACAGATGGTGGCCCTGAACTTGTTGGGCATATCATGAAGACATACTGCGCTAAGAATGCGCTCCAATGTATAGTTATGACCCCCTACCATCCTCAAGCCAATGGACGCGTGGAACGGTTAAATTGCTCACTGGTTCAATTGATTGCCAAGCTCTCACAAGAGCACACTAACACCGCATGGACTGGACACCTGCCCACTGCTCTACTTATCCTGCGAGCAAGAATCAACAGGAACACAGGGTTCAGCCCCATTACCCCGGCCTTTGGAACACCTGACAGTCTGACAGGGGTTGAACAGGGAAAACTACGGTCCAAGGTTCCCAACAAGCCTCCCCTAGTAACAACTCCATCCCTAGACCAATGGCGTGCCAAAGCTTGTGAAATCAAACATAAGCGGATTGCAGGAGGGACAAAGCACCTCAAAGCTAGATACGCTGTAGGTGACCCCGTCTATACCCTCAATCCCAATTCTGCTAAGTTGGAACCCAACCACCTAGGGCCCTTCAAGATAGCTGCAGTCTATGACAATCACACTTATCAACTTGAAGATGCCCAAGGAAGCATCAAGAAGCTTCACCATGATTGCTTGTGCCCCTGCCGCACCATCCCCACACAAAAGTTGTCCGTGCGGACCTTCCCAGACCTTCCAAAAACTCTGGTCTTGGTGTCTGATGACAAGCAGGGGGCAAGGGGGGGGTTGCAACCAATTTTCCAGACTTGCCTGCTAATTTATCTTACAATACATAGGGGGCGCTCGATGAGCTGCCCCTTGATGTATCTAATATTATGAATTAATCTGATGGCAATATTGAATGGCAGGTACTTCATCCTAATTATGAGCACAACCAATTTGACTTGCTGATCCCCTCACAAGTTATTCCTTAGCTTTGAACCTTACATGGAGCTTTCCACTGTGCCACCCCCTTGTGGCCTTGTGGATTTCCCCATATAGTATATTAATCACAATATTCTACAATAAACAATACCTTATTCTTATTATTCTGACCTTTCTATTGGACTGTTGTCTTCCCCAATTTCAAATACTGAATCCTCATTGGTTCAGTTGCAACAATAGGCTTTTAACCAAATTAACTGATTTGACAGATATAAATCAAACAGGTGATCAAAAATGGGTTACTGCTGCTCCAGTTTGCCATTTTGATTCAATCCCCCCTTGCAAGCTGACACTGATAAATCAACATAATCTCAGAGTCACTTGATACAACCTTATTTATCAGAACAGTTGTCAGAAGTTGGTCACCCAAGGGCTCTTTGCAAGCTGGACAAGGTACTCTTTAGATGATGCTGAAGGAATAGGAGCCAAGGATCCAGGTGGTATTTGTATAGTCAAATTTTGGTATATATGGGAAAATTTTCACTGTTCAGCTTGTAAGAGTTGAGTCCTCTCTGAAATTTTACTCAAATGAAATCAAATATCCTCCTGGTCTAACTTTATTTTATCATGCATCCTGTAGTGGGCCTTCTTTGCTATATCCCCTATAATTTTATTCCAAGTCAAATTATCACCAGAAGATGGGGTCCCACTGTTGACACGTTGTTGTTGTTGCCTCCCAATGTTAATCCAATGCTGCAGAATCTTAGAGTTTTCCCTACCATATCTGAAGCTGAGACACTTGCTCCATCCCAATGTCCCAAGTTTTACGCAGAAGACACCCTGATCCTCTCCCAGGTAATTTATCTAGGTCTTTTTTGATTAGGATTAATCATTTTGCTTAATCCTAGTGTATCTTTTGGAAATTTTACAAAAAAGTATTTGAAGCTTTGTTGGTGGTTAATCATCAACTCCATATGGATTTAGGTGGTGATTCCCCCACATGGAGACTGCTTCCTACTATCCAACTATTTCTGTCACAAGATGGAGCACTTGTTACCAGCTCTTTGATGGCTCCACTTGTACTCTGGTCTTTCTCTATATGATGGCTCAGGTAGACCATATAGTTGGCCCATGCTGACTTCCATATCTCCAGCATGGCCTTCAGGCCAGACATGTATCCATACTCAAAAACATATCCAGAATAAGCATGCTAGAATAAAGCCCTCTTTGGGGAAAATTCCAAAAGTGCCTCAAAATCTTGCTTGGGGTTCCATTTAACCACTTGCATCTTGTGACCCCTCTTGAGGCTGTGGCCCGGGTGGGCTACAGTCAGTTTTCAATCGGAAACAAAATTCTTGCTGTTGCTGGTTGAGGGGGGATTTTTCTGTATAGTACCACCTATTCTGAATTGTAAAGTGTACCTGCAGACTTGTCCCTATCACTACACAATTATTGAAGAATAGCTGGGCCAAGATGAGAACACTGTGTATCCAAACCTGGACTGTATGCCTGAAAACCAAAGTACCATGATGCCCCAGTTGGTATCTGGCCTGAGTAAGTTTGATACTGGGGCCATTTTGCATCAGTAACATCATGATATAATATGCCTCTTTACACTGGGATGTCTTTTTGGGACATATAGGATTCACCGTGAAGTTTACCCTGCTTGCGTACCCCAGAACTCTAGTATGATAGTTGCCTGGGGAACCTAAGGTTTTCAGCAGTTGTTCAAAACTCTAGCCCACCCAGTTTTATGGTCATTATCTCCAAGGTAACTTGATTGGTTATGAAATTTTGCCTTTCCTGGAGCTTAGGCTTGACTTTGACTCCTGAGAAGAAAGAGATGCTGATTGGCTGGCTCTTTACTACCACAGGAGTCTCATTGGACAGGATGGATTGATTTTGATCTCTTGTGCGTGGGCGGGATGATTGCTCTGGTCAACAGTAGTCTCTGAGTGACATACAGGCAGCAAGCTGCAGCCATAATAACAGGGACATCCAGCTCTTAATTCTTTTGGGTGTAGCTAAAGTTATGAGGGTATAATCAGTAGTATTGCCCCCTTACTATTGATTGTTGACTGCTGCAAGATATCAGTACAGAGTGTCAACAAAGGCAAACTAACTATCGGCAGAAAATTTTAGACCCTCAACTGATCCTTAATAAGAATAGGAGAAGTATATTATGACTTGTAGGTTTATTATGGTTAACTTTATTAAGAAATTTCTGGCAGATATTTGATTGATCTAATTAGAAGGGTATACTTTTAAACTTGATAACCTGATCCCCTAAATAAAATTCACTGGGTTAGGGTTGGATAGCTCTCTCCCTAATGGGGATTGCTTTTGATTAAAATCGAGGAAGATTCAAGGGGTTTTCGGTTTTTTTGTGTATGCAACATTTATACACTTTACATTGGGTGGTTTGGTATCCTGTATGCTTTTTATGTATCAATGATATGCATCCAAGTGCGGTTTGGAAACTGGGTTTTCTGTGGGCAAGTTTTATATGCTCAGTTGTGTATCGTCGACTTCAAGGGTGGCTATGTTTTTTTACTGATAATTGTGCATTTGCTGTGTCGTATTAAAAGGACTAACTGCTTTTTCTCTGCTGATGCTACTTGAAAAGGCTTGTGCCGTTTATGTTCTGTTCTATTTGCGACTTTACTTTGCTCGAATCTGGATTTGGTTTGTTCATCTCAACAGCTCTGAAAATACAGTATTGTATCGTGGATAGAATTGACAAATAGAGATAGAGCTGCAGGGTTGACCTTGTGAAAGACGGTGTAGCGTTCAGCACATGGGTAGTTAGGTTAATGAGCTAAGACGTATAACCGTCTATACGCAATCACTGCCGTTTATTTTATCGGCGGTAGCGTTTACTTGGAATCGAGGCTGGAATAGAAAATTAACTTCATAGCTTAGAGGTAGGATCAACCCTTCTGTTAAAATTGTAACCCTTTTTTAGTTTCCCATGGCTTTAATTTAGCATAAAAGATGGTAAAATGCTAATCATTGGGGCTTGGTATCGGAGTCATGTCTCGGTATGGCTGTGCATCCAAGAAAGTCCCCGCTTTGCAAGCCTTCTAAACCGGATTGTGATTTCATCTAGCAGTGCCATGTACTACCCCACGTGAGCTAAGAGTATTTTTGCCATGCAACGTTTAATGCTGCAAAATCATAAACTAAAGTTATCTTAAACCTTGAATTGTAATTAAAATTATAGTTAAATTATACTTGGGATCAACGCAGCGCAGGGGT
Source organism: Entomophthora muscae (assembly GCA_014839935.2). Classification (NCBI taxonomy): domain Eukaryota; kingdom Fungi; phylum Entomophthoromycota; class Entomophthoromycetes; order Entomophthorales; family Entomophthoraceae; genus Entomophthora; species Entomophthora muscae. The sequence goes on along the minus strand of QTSX02000326.1, from coordinate 18,209 downwards.
TTGGCCCAGGAACTTGCAGAAGGCTATGCCGAGACCTTGTCAGTCAGCTGACAGTGGTGACCATGAACTCATACTTGCAGGGCGGGACTATTTTAAAGATGCTGGGCAAACCGTTTAGGCAGCTTGGATTTCGGTGATGGTTTGTTAGTTGAATGGGCTGCATTTAATTTATGCGGTTTAGTGAAGCCTGGATTTGGCTGGGAGTTGGCTCCCACAACGGAGCTGCGTTATATATTCTTATTTAAAACCTTAATTGAGTGTGGGGTTGAGACCGATGAAATGAGGAGCTGGTGCTTGTAGATTTGTTGAGTCTAGATCCAGGCTCGCCTTCAAGGGATGTGCTATAAAAATGTAAACCAAAGCATGGTGGTGGGATCGAAATATGGGAACCCTAAACGGGCTAGTGAGGTTCAGATTTTTAATATTCTTTTAAAAATGTGTGGAAGTTTGGCGAGCGTGTGAGGTTGGAAATATAAATTTTAAAGCAAGCTGGCTAATCAAGAGAAAGCCATGATCTTTAATGAAGAATTGAAATTGGTTTGAATTTTAACTGCAGGAAATAGTTATGAAATCATCATGGAGCATTACACGGTTGATTAGACAAAGGACCAGTCAGGATAGCAAAAAGCATTTCAAGTGTCACATGTATACTTCTTGGAAGTATAAAATACAAGATGATGGAAATTAAAGAAGAGAATGATATCTTTATTTGATATTAAAGAAGAGTGATCTATATTGATGGTATAAACCATTTAGGGTCCATGTAGATCATGGCAGTCATAGGGCTTTCGAAGATCAGGATTCCCTTGGAACTTGAATGTTTAATGCAATAACTGGATTTCGTGTTGAGGCCACATTTTACTTGTTGATAGAGTTATTTCTAAGGGAAGTGATTTCTCAAGAGGGAGTAATAAAAGATGTTCCACCAAATTACATTTGCTTTCAAATGGATTCTTTCTGCACGTGGCTGCTTTGCTTTTGGGAATTATTTGCTGTAGAAGGAGTTACTTTCACTTGCGGAAAGAAGGATGGGTAGGTCGTTTGTTGAGAGGGGACGGCCCTTTAGCAGGGAGTACAGTTGGTTGCGCAGGGAGGACTGGAAGGCCAGGACAAGACATGGGTTGACAAAGAGATAGAAGTATACGCTTAATTGAGCAGCGTAGATGAGGAAGTTTGGCATGCTGCTTTGGATGCGGCAAATGGTCCAAATGATGGTCAAGAAGTTTGGAAGCCAGCAAAAATGATATGTCACAAGCATAAAAAGCGATCGCGTCGACATGGTGGTGTGGAAAGATGCAAGGACCTTGCGGCAGTGCAGGTAGATTCCAACGTAGCAAAAGTTGACAGTAACTAAGGCTGCTACAAGGATCAATGAGCTTAGATAGAAGGCAATCTTGTACAAAGTCGTGTTGATGACAAAGCGGCATAAAGCGAAAGTTGAGGCAGGATGGATGCCGTAGATGGCAGTGTTTAAGATATTAATGGTTGATAGCAGAACTGCCACCAATCCAACAAAGGCCCAGCCCCACTTGCACCGAACCCCGCTTCCATAGACAACTATCCGGTGCCGATCCACCGCCATCACAGCAACCAGAACGATACTAACATAAGGCAGGGCAATCAGGGGCGTCCCTAAATAAGCACAGAGCCCAACCCCTGATAACATGTTTCTGTTGGCAAAGTACATGGCATTCTTGAGGACAACTAACAGAGAAGCAGTAAAGTCAAGCACGGCAAGCGGACCAACCATCTGCAGATTGAGACGATGCCATCCGATCTTTGTCCTGCACAGCACAACCAGCAGCAGCCCATTGCTTATCAGTCCAAGGCAACCCAAGACAAGCCCAGATATCTGTTGAAAGTCATGCATGCCGGTAAATTTGAATCATCGCCCTTCTATATCTTGGCAGATGCAATAGCTACTATGGTACCCTATAGCATGCGTTTTAAATAGCCAATAGAACCACACGGTTGTTCATGAATCCAATGCCCATTTACTCAATTCCTGAAATATCCAACCCCGCGCTACAACCGAGAAATTAATTTAGATTGTAATTTATTAAAAACTCTAAGCTATTCGATAGCCCACCCCCAAGCTAATCTTAGAAAACAATTTAGTTTAGGATTTATTAAAACTCCTGAAATATCCAAGAACCCAACCCCAAGCGCAATTCGAACCACTTTATCCCATACTAAAGTTAAAATGCTAGCTATATAGCGACGAGCAATAAACCCCCACCCCTTAAACCATTCCAATCAGTCGAAGCTAAAGTCTAGAACAGCGATGGGGGTTCTAACTACATTATGCTGCATCTCCTAGCGTGCGAGCTGATTCATGGCATCTTCCCCTGGAGGGTTGTCTGTGACCTGCATGGGGACCTAATGCCAACCTTTATCCTAGCTACCCAGCGGAATTTATCCGTATCTGATCCAAATTCACACTTCAATCAAATCCTAAATCATCTGCGGACGGGTGGATAACCCAAACTTGCCGATAGTGCCATGCTTGCGATCCGGCACCCTTTCCCACCCCACTGCTTATCCGCCCAACAAACATACTCCTCACCATCCGCTCTGCTAGCCGGCGGTCAAGAGAATTTCAGGAAGCACTAAAGCGAAATCTAATTCCCCCATTAAAATTCAAACATCCCAACCTGGCACTGACCGATTGGGAACCGCGGTCGATATGGTTGACCAGAACACCTTGGGAACACCTTCCCGCTCCAAAAAAGTTTATCCCCCCAAAAAACTGAGCCCGGCCAACTTCCATAACCGCCTCAGCAGCCGGCTTCGATCTGTTCTGGGAACAGCTTGATACCCAGATCCTACACGGGGTGGCAGTGGATCCTATCCCAACTGGCTAATCAGAAGCAGAGTAAATCGGCCAGCGGCCAGTTAAACTTATCCGGGATGTTGTTAAGCAATCTTGGGTATTGCTGGTCTGTTCAAAGTTACAGAAATACTTTAGCCTTGCCAATGCGCTCTGCCTGTCCTATGGACAGGACACTACTGACTACAGTAGAATAGAACTTGGGAGATAATTACATTTATTGGGGATGGAGTACAATCTAGCCAGCAGCTGCAATCTATCCAGGTGTAACTAAGAACTTGTTGGCATCCTTTCCGGTGGATGTATCTATATATACTACAGCAACCCTTGTTCTTGTCCTTTCAGACAGTTCTCAGTGGCTACCTTTGCAATAGGTCTATTCTTGCTGACTACACCTACCCTGATTGGCTGTCCTTGGCATGTGTGCTGCTACTGGCCTTCCCAAGGTGTACATGGCACTTCAGCTACAGCCTACGCTCTTCTTGAGCTAGCCTACTACCATTTATTGATTGACTGTATCTTACACACCTATTATTGTGCTAGGAAACTATGCTATATTTAGTTGATGCTTATAAATGATCCCTAATCTGTCCTTAAACATTGGAAGGTAGAATTCTGGTGTTCCATTTGTAGGGCTTAATCAGTGATTCTTTTCTGGCTGGTGAGCCTTCTGCTTATTAATGCAACAGGTCAAATTGGAAATTATATGCTGTGTAATAGCAGACTTGATCCAATATTACTCGTTGATTATCTGCCGTGTAATGCTGATCTGAACTCAGTATTTATTAGCCATATGTGCATCACTTGTTTGATATACTCATATACGTCCATCAGGTTGGGTGGGACTGAGTTGATACAACGTCCAGTAGGATGGAATGAGCAATATACAATTGATGATTACATGATTACACGCTGTGTAATCAGTGATAATCATTATATTGGCTAATGTTTATATGGTGTATAATGCTAATATCAATTATAATAAACTAGTAATTATACAGTGTATAATCACTACACATAGGAATGATAATCAAGTAATGATATGGCATATAATTGTAGCATCTATCATAATAAACTAACAATTACACAGCGTATAACTGACATATCCATTATAATATATTGGTGATTATACGGCGTATAATTACTATGCTTAATAAAATATTAGCCTAGTGATAATACAACATGTAACTGATAATGATCTGCGTGCAATGATTAGCCTGATCATTTGTGGTCAATAAGCCTAATCACAGCCGGGAAGTAATGTGACGTTCTCCCTACTCCTTCATATAGGCGCATAGCTGTGTCTCTAGATTTTTCTATAAAGTTTATACTGTAAGACAACAGCAACATCATTTGTGATAAACAGATATAGTTCAAATCAGAGGAAGGGATTAAGAGATGAGATCAGACTACACATCATTGTTAAGTCATAAGAAAACATGATACAAAACATCAATCTTCATTCATAGACTGACATGAAGGCTGGTCCAGCTGCCAGTGTTATTTATAGGGTTAGCCTAGAATGCCAAGATAGAGACTGCAGTAGCAGTTGGGGCATAGCAGCACAAGCCAACCTTGGGAGGGTATGGTTTGTGAAAGAAGCTTGCTTGACAGCTTTCACCCCATTGGTGTTCATCTTGACCTACCATACAACCAGGTCCTTAGATCAAGTGGAGTCAGTTGTTTACCTGGGCCACTCCCCAGGACTAGCTAGCCAGCAGGTGGCTACTAGTTGGTGGAGATGATTTTTCACTACATCAGAGCTACTTCAATAAAATAGGCTCATGGTCCTTTCATCCCAGTCTGTTTGGCCTGGAAGCTCAATCCATGGTGAGGTCTTCTCAATGTAATGCAGGTGGCAGTCCATATGCTGGCCCAATTGGTCTAGAATATATTTTAAGTTTTTTATAGCAATTATTATGAGATTTATGTTAAGATCCTATAGAGGTGGAAAGGTTAACTGTGAAATATCTGTGTATGAGAAGGGGCTAGACCAACAAAGTCTGTCTTCCATCCTGGTGAAAATTCACTGGGATGCCATCCAGTGCGGGGCTGGGATGGCCGCGCTGAGAGGCCTCCAGGGGGAGGCAGACCAGGAAAAGGGTAGTAAATTGGTGTTTAAGCCCAAAATAAAGGCACCTGAAAGCAACCGTAAAGCGCAATCCTGGGTGGGGGAATCCAGATCTGTAGGGAATTTGCTGCAAAGATGGGAGTGAGTGGTTCAGAACTGACATAAGTTTGGTGTTGTTCTGATCTGTGGAAGGGAATTCTTCAATGCCTGGCTCCTGGAAAGATGGGAGGTCCTCAGGATAGAGATCTATCCAAGACAGCTTGGCAAATGTATTTAGAATGTAGGGAAACTGGGTCAGATGTGAAAGGGGATTTATGAGCAGACCAGGATTTGGTACAGAGTGTAGTGCAGCCAAGGATAATCTATCTCAAAATTCTGGGGTTGTAGTACATAGCAAGAGGAAACAGGTACCATAGTCACCATAAGTGACTTCAATAAAGAAGACAACTGTTAAAGCTGAACCAATAGTAGTTAAGTATTTAGATTGGGGAAGACAACAGTCCAAATATAAAGGACAGGAATAGTAATAAGATGTGTTTATTTTAGGAGCAATAAGGCTGATATACTTATTTGGGGGCCATAATTGTCCAGGGTTGGCATAGTGGCATGTTCCATGTAATGTTTGGACTTGGAATAACTTGAGATAAAGATTAACATTTAAAAAAGTTATTGCTCCTCAATAGGAGATAGTGCCCATAATTTGAAATTGCAATTAAAGTGGTTCATACTGATAGACACGTCATGAGGGGACTCTTTGAGTGCCCCCTGTGTATTGTGAGATACATTAGTGAGCAAGGGGATAATATCAATTGCAACATAAAATTATGTAGAATGAGGTTAAAAAACTCTGGGCAGACGGGCCACAGGAACTGAGGGGCTCAAGTAGGCGTGGCTTTTAAGGTGAAGTTTTGGAGGTCAAAGTTGGGTCTTTTCAGATTTCTAAGAACTTGAACATTATTTTGATCTGCTTGTATTAGACCACAAAAAAATATGGACAGGCAGGCAGTGGAGCAGGTGGATCAAAGGAAGGCAGGGGGAGCAGAAGACAAAAGAATTCAGGACAATAGTCTTTATTATTAAATTAAAATCATGAAACAAAGTAAATTTTCAAATCAGGAGTTACTTTTAATATATCAGAATTGGTAAGCAAGTATTGTAAAATATTCAGCCTGAGTGCTACTTTCTACAAATAGTTAGTCTACTAGTTCTTTATCTTAATACTATACCTGTTGTGGTATAGTGACAGCCTGGGTAAGGACAGAAGAATATAAGAAGATAATAAGACAAAACTGGTTCTTTATTTGATATGTTAGAAGGTTATATAGTGGGGGTGGGGGGATTATTGCCAAAGGAAAGAGGCACCAAAAGAAGGACTTGTCATATGGAGGCAGTGGAGAAATGACAATGAAAAGTGCCTGAGCGAGAAAACAACTGGTTTCACACGCCTTGCCAAATGGAGGAAAGTGGCTCTTAAATGCTTCAATTCTATTATTAGCCACAGAAGTAAAGACTGAGCTCTATGATCAATAAACCCTTGATTTAAATAGTGCTTTTTAGGCGCAATTAAACAAGTTTACAGGCATAGAATAGCAAATGCAGCAAAACAAGTGGTAAATTAGGCAATCATTCTATTACCCTTAACATAAACAGATTGTGTTTTGGCTGATCCATTAAATAATGCAACAACAAGGAACCTGACAGCCATTGCTTCCATTATATGCATGGGAGGGGATGATGGTGCTGGGGGCGTTTTTTGGAGGGAGTTTTGAAAACAGAAGGAGGGAACCAGTTAGATGCATCAACCTAATCTAACCATAGTCTGGACCTAATAAATAGGATCAACAGCCCAGGTGAAGGGGATAGCAGCCTGGTTGGCTAAGTACATCCCAAGGATTCAGGCACAATATTCTCATTGCTGCTTGCAATTGACGTCACAGCTGGAATGACCTCAGAACAATTTTCTCTGGGCTGAGGGACCCCTGTGCCTGCAGAATTATTTAACTGAGATTCCACTATATGTGGAACCTTGTAAATAAATTTACTGGGACATGAGACAGACAGACCCAGTAAGATGGGGGTAGCATTTTTTGTCTTGCCAATGTTTTAAGGCAGGACAGCACCAGGAGAGCAAACAATCCAACTGGATTAATGTCTAATCTGTAGTGGCAGGAGACTCCAAGGAAGGGGGTAAGTTTTGGCTATAAAGGCCAGCAAAAAATGCTTGTCCACAGTGTGGGCAAGGTCCTTCAAGTTGTGGAGAGGTTGTGCCTGGACGCAGCCTGCCTTTTTGTGGCTCTGGGAAACTTCCCTATCTAGGGCTAGAAGGACTCCTTGGAACTAAAAAAAACTATGCAACTAGGTGGCCCACAGCACAAGTCACAAAAGAACACAAAGGAAACAATGTGAGACAATTTATTGGTAAGGAGATCATAACCAAGTTTGGAAAGCCCAAGCTCCTAATCACAGATGAAGGAACCAAACTCAAGACTATTGACACCAATATCTAACTTGCCAAAAATGGAGTAAAACATATCACTTCCAGTCATATCACCCACAAGCAATTGGAAGAGTTGAAGGACTAAATGGTTCCCTTTTGAAAGAGTTCAGTAAACTGTCTGCCAACAACCTGAAGCTTTGGGCTGACATGCTTCCAACAGCACTAATGGTGTGCAGAACACAAGTCAATCTCAATACATGCAGGAGCCCATATGAACTTGTCTATGGGCACAAACCTGTCATTGTCAGTACCAAGTTAGGACCATGGTTACCTCTACCTAAGAAAATACCTGATGACAATGACCCTGTTCTACAACACACCAGAAAAGAGCAAGAAACCAAGAATAGGAAAGAGTTGAGAGAGAAGCAATCCCATTACAGCATGGACACTTCTAAGTCAGAAACAAGATTTGGGTTTTTAATCACAATGAGCACAAATGGACCCATGATTACAAGGACCAGGGTTTGTCATGGAAGTCAAGCCCAACAATACTTACCTCATCAAAGGTATTGGCGCTCAAACAGAACTCAAGCACATGCATCATGACCAAATCCATCTATGTAAAGCAAGAACAGCACAACATAATTTCTAACTTCCTGTACCTAACACAAAACTGGATCAATACCAAGCCTGAATCCCCAATACTCTCAAGAAAATTCCCAAAGTTCCACATTCTAGTACCCCAGGGGGAGGTGTTGCAACATCTTCAATTACTTCCTCTTGGGAAAGTAATTCCCTGAGTGATTCCCCAACTAATCATTAAGTTGGTGGCACTCTTATCAACTGCCCATATATTATGGGAATGGAACCTTTCAAATTCTAAGTAGAACACTACTTGGACAAGCCTCATGACCACCATGACCTACATGGACGGTATGTGGCTTCTCATGATACTATATAATAATCTAAACTCATATCAAATAAACTATCATTATCTTCTTAATTTCCCCCTTTATCTTGTTCATTATACTTCACAGAAGTATATACTAAACAGAAGTGTCACAGAATACCTCACCACCTGGAAAAACCCTCATCACCACATCTGAAGAAATCATCAAAAGGAATTCCATTATTCTAACTCCCATAATTAATGATTTAAACCCCAATAATGTTAAATGGGGGCTATGGGCAGATGCATGGCAAAGGAACTTGGGATTTGGTATTTGCCTTTCCACTCCCCACTTGATCCTCAAATACTGGGAGTCATTTTTATGATCTTTGGTGAACTCAGATTACAGTTACCAGGATTCTGAAAGGCTATGTGCAATATCTACAAATCAGTTGCCAGATACCCTGTCCTTGATACCTTATTGGTAGGTTAAATTATATGGCCTTTAATAAGGTGCAGAAGTGCTGCAACCAATATTGACGCCTCATCTGCCAAAGTATCTTTCAACACACAGGAGCTCTCACAGAGGTGCCCCATAGGTATCTAACATCATGGAACATTATGCTGCAAGTGTTTAAAACAGACAATATCTCTTAATTAGAAGTATAAAAAATTCCATGCAATGATTCCTCAATTACATATTTACCTCTAAAAGCATACTTAGATCTTTCCACAATGTCACTCCCTGGTGGATTAGTGGCTCCCTCTTTCAGCATCTTAACTACAGCTTCCCAAATAAACAATTATCTTATCTGTATCCTCTATATTTTCTCTTGGGCTGTTGTCTTCCCCAATCCAAATACTGAACTATAAGTGGCTCAGTTGGAACATTAGATAAATGTATTTAAAAAGTCTTTCTTGCATACAATTTTTCAAGCATAATATATTAAACAGTGGTTGATAATTAAATGATTATGTTGTAGTATAAAATAGTTTTAATTGATTTGAGAATCTCAGCTGACAATATATCACACAATATAAAGGGGTTCCCATTGAGTCAACACAAGATATGTCTAATTTAATTTCTTGATATACAAAAACAACAGGATTAAATATTTTTTTATAAGAAGCAATCCCAGATATTCCAACAGTCCCATAATCATATACAGGACACTAATGGTAGGCTACATCATCTTGAAAACAATATCTCAAAAAATGGTATGTTAATTTACTCCATCTCAAAAACTGCTACAGTAGTTTTCAAACCTGTTGAGATAAATGTATATTATTCAGTTTAGAACGCATGAACTCAGTCTAAAAAGGAAATTAAAGTGGATCCAAATCTATTATAATTTAATATAAATTCCTTGATTTTTTATTTCATTTTTAGACTGAGTTCATGTGTTCTAAACTTTATAATGTACATTTATCTTAACAGGTTTGAAACTACTGTATCTTAAAACCTGCTATCTCAAAAGTAATGGTAAATAAGACATTTCAATTTACAAAATTGCGGCTATGAAAAACACTTTTTTTAAACTTCAGTTTTTTAAACACAAAAAATACCAAAATATTTTTTAAAAAAATAAAAAAAACATTAGAGGCTTAAAGAAGCGTCAGAATTTCAAATCTACAAAAAAGGGGCAATTAGCAGCAACAAGGCTGTGTAAAGCCCAAAAGCCAGAAAATATCCTCCCAAAAGCCATTTTCAACTTAAATAACTTTGATCTATACTTTAAAAGATACATATAATAGTAAGAAACACCAAGAAAAGTAAAATAATAAAAGTGAAAGAAAAATAGAATAAAAAGCGGAAGAGTTTATTGAAAAAAGGCTCAAGCATTAGTTGAAAGAGCAACAGAGAAGGCTCGGAGATGTCCAAGCTATCTATCCTTGGGATATTATTCAAGAACCACCTTGCAGATTTCTGTATACTTTTTTATCACCTTGGTTTTCTTGGGGGTTATCCTTATTTTTTATGCCGGTCTTGAAGAGGCAGGCAATGGTTTCTTGCTATGTTTTCAGGTGAACAAGAATCTTGTTGAACTTGGGCTTCTTAACCCAGACCCTGGTAGTAAAATGACTATGCCACCTTTCAAGGGATGAGGTGATCTTGATCAACCCATCTTTGATATGGATGAAGCAGTTCCAGGTGATTGAGCCAGTGCTTTTTTAGATATGGTGTGCTCCTTGAAAGGCAATAACCCACTGAGTTTCAAAATACTCAATAAAGGGCGCAAAGGCTGCCTGGTTGGCAATGATGTAAAAGTGGCCAAGAAGGGTGTTATAGAAGGCATTGGTCTCCTTTTTTATGAGTAGGGCAAGGGCAGCAAATCAGTTGAAGGCATTCTTGGCCTCCTTAGTCCCTTCTGCATTGACAAGCTCATTCAGATCTGAGCATTTCTGGTGGCAGCAGCAGAGTGCCTGATGGAAGTGAGAATAGCATCCCTGGGGAGCGCTCTTGAAGACTTTGATAAAAGCATTGTCCTGAGCCTACTCAAAATTGACTACCATATATTAATGGTATGGTAGGCTTTCCAGATACTTCTTGGGGATGGGGGTGAGGGTGTCTTCATACTGTGAGGATGTCTTCTTTTTTGCCCTCTAGTCTCCTTGGGCTCCTCTTCTAATGTGGGGAGGATCTCATCAAGCTTGTTCTTTAAGATAGTGAGAGCACGGATATATGTGTCCTGCTTCTTGCTGGGAAAGAAATAAAACACCAGGGAAAGAACAAGATTGCCCACCTGCCCATGGATATTCCAAAGCTGGATGAAGAGCTTTGGACAGGTGGAAAAAGTACCATCTGCAATACAGGTCTTGCACTTGAGGAGATTGCACAAATCTTGAGAGGTTGTAAAGCAGATAATGCACTCTTGTGCATTTGGGCCATCATCAAGCAGAAGGAATCACTCTTCATGGAGGGATAGCTTCTGCTCTTCAGTTAATATTAACCAGTCAATCAATGTTGCACTGTTGCATTCAGTTCTTAGAGCATACCTCTAATCAGTGAGGTATCTCTGGAGTTTAGAGGCGTCACCAAAAAAAGTAAGTTGGGAATCATTAAGGTTGAGCAGGGAATTTTCACCATCTCAGTTGAGGTTTTGTCTCTGATGGTGGTGATTAATTGCCAAAAAAAAACAGCAGATGAGTTGGTAGAGGGGGTCAAAAGGCTCAGTGCAGTCATGGTCAATTGTTAAGGATTTAAATCTCGTGAAGCCATATGTTGTAAGCCTTGATGGGCACCCAAGGGTATCACATTTAAAGTGATGTTGACAGATGGCTTTTTTCTTGTCATTACAACTGAATATTTACCCTTTGTACAAAAAGCTGGCACCTTCCTTCTTGGATATAATTGGGTAGCTAACAGAAAAGGTAGCAGGCACAGCAAAGGTGCCATTTCTGTTGCAAATATTATAGATATTGTTCACATCCCATAGCTTGATTTGGTCATCAGCAGGAGCACCAGGCTCCTTCTCCTCCTCAGGCTCTGATGTGGGATCAGAGTGGCAATCAAACTCAAACAGCTTCTCTTGGGGGTCTGAGGGGGAGTATATGAAGGGAGAGTGGGGAGGGGTAGGGCTGGTTTCCTCTGGATCAGGGGAAGATGTGGGTGTCTTTGGAGGTAATTTAGCCTTAGAAGGCTGCTTATTGGGGGTAGTCTTGGCCTTTATGGCCTTGGGGGATTGACCTTGGACTTGGAGGCCTTGGATGCCTTGGGCGCAGCTTTAGTGGTAACCTTGATAGGCATCTAAAAGTGAGTTAGTATCAAAATATGGGCATTTTAGGGGAAGTTTTCAAAGGAAAATGGTAATATTTTAATAATAAGGTAGTAAATGTTTTTATATATATGTGTAGAGAAAGTCTTAAAATATATACTATCATAATTAAAAAGTTTTTTATCTTTTAAAAATATTTTTATTAGCAGCACAAGTAGGCAAAACTTTTAGTTTTGACTAAAAACTTGCAGTCAAAATAGCGTTTTTTAGATGATCTAATTGAGATGCTGTAGCTCAAAAACATAGTGTTTTTGACCATTTTTTATATTAAATTAACAAATTTCTGGTAGAGCTATCTCAACTGGGCCAAAGAGAAGAACTTGAATTTCACAAAAACTAGCTTATACAACTGGGGTTAAAGAGTACCTGGTTGCTTAGAGGAGATCAAAAAATATATATTTGCAAAGTTTCATATGTGCTCTTCCATTTTTTAATATGGTATTTGACGTGAATATTTACTTTTGAAAAGTGAAAAACAAGAATCACGGTGGGGGAATTGATATAGGGTAGCCTGGCATCATAGATAATTTCCCCTTATTTTCCCCTATCCATTGTGTGCATCGAATCAATTGGGTGATATGAAACCTGGTGGAATTTGAAGTGACATAAATCAAAATGGTGTAATCACCACCTTTCATATTAAAATCACTATTAAAATATTTTATAAGGAAACTCATATTAATGTATCCATGTATAGATGAGTTGTAAATTACATATGACAAAACTGGTTTTTTTACCCAGCAATGACAATCACTAGATGGACTACAGTAGTTTTAAAAGCTATGACAACAACTGAAAATACCTCAGATTTAAACAAAATGATTTCAGATTTAAGCAAAATCCAACTATCAGGTTAAAATATATACTCTGTTAACAGGTTTTATTGGCGTTAATGGGAAAAATGAGTCAACACAGCAAAGAAGTGCTCACACACAAAGCAAAACTATTCAAAATACAATCCAAAATAAATTGATTCACAAACAAAATGGTGTGAGTTGACTTTTGGTGTACATATGTTTACTATATGAATCAGTGACAAAATACACCCAAGCAAGGTGAGGCAAAACTCAATCAAAAAACAAAACACAATAGTAACTCACTATGTAAACAAAATCACTCAATCAGTTTGTGCAATGGATTGTAATCAAGAATAATACCAAGGTATCTAAAATAAGACACAAGATCTGAAACATAAATTTTAAAAATAGTGTGTTGGGTGCTTGATTTGGCGTAAAATCCAGGAAAATAGGTAGAAATTATTTTGGGTATTCTAAAATGGGTGTAGTAAAACCAAAAACAACTAATTAAGAAATAAAAATCTATAATTGGGATATTGGGTGGGAAAAAATTAATCAAATATCCATATTCAGATAAAAAGCAAAAATTAAAATATGGGAGTAACTTAATTAAGTTTTATTTAAAATTTTATTAAATTTCAAAATGAAAGGAACACAGCAACAGAGTACTATTGCACCTGTTGTGCACCGCAGTTGCAGTTACCCCCGCAGGTCAAAGAACAGAGTTAGTGCAACCCAAGTGCCTACTCAGGAAGGAGATGGGAGAGGAGAGTTCAATAGTGATGCTGCATTGACACAGCTGGTTCAAGGAGCACAAGCTGCTAGGGTGTGGAGCATCAACCCTTGGGTCCCCAAGCTGACCCAGAAGCCCACCAAGGTTACCACAACAAAAACAGTTATAAACAAGGAGGTAGAACTTACTTTGTATGTGTTCAATGTTGTGTTCTGGCAAGAGTTGGTCCCGTCAGCCATGCTGGAGAAGGTGAAGCCTGTACTTGATACTAGCTACAAGCCCTACGTCAGTGATGGCAGCTAGCATGAGGATGTGGAGCCTGAGTTCTACCAAACTGATGAGGGACAGCTAGTGCTCAAAAAGGTTGCAGCCTTCTACAACAAGGTACCCATACCTTGTGTTGTGCCCAATGCCAACAAGCCAATCCCCACCGCTAAAAAGCCCGCCCAGAAACCCATCCCTGACATCAAACACATCATCCTGCTTAAGCTAATGCAGGAATTGAGTGATTACAAGGCAGCCGCAGCTCTTGTTGGGGTGGATCCCAAGTACGCCTCAAAGACCTTCAATAAGTTCATCAATACTGGCCATGTCCTTGCCGCGTAAAAATCCCCGTGTGTGTCCACCATGCTCACCAAGGAGCACAAGTGGGAAACCTGCCAGTGGATAACCTGTGATTGCTATATTGAACTGGCAAATATACAGGCCATGGTCAAATCTACTTTTGGGGTTGAGGCTTCCATTTTCTTTTATTACCATCTGCTGAAGGGAATGTGCTTTTCCTGGAAAAAGCTCAGGGTATCCCTGTACAATCAGAATAGCCCAACCAACATTGAGACCTGGAAAACTACGCAGTGGCATACACTGCTCTCAAAGCCAAGGGGACGGTCAAATTCTACTACATTGACAAATCAGCATTTGCCTCGTCAATGCGCAATGAGTATGGGTATGTCCCAAAAGGCTCCAATGACAAGATGGCTTGGCGTGCTACAGTCTGCGCCACAGCCTATTCAATGGTGGCTCTCCTTGGTCCAAAGGGGGTTGAGCTATACCAAATGATTTTGGGATCTCACAATAGCCGGACCTTCCTATTATTTCTCTGACTGGTCCAGGACTACATGAGGCACACAAGCCTGGGCTTCACCAACGTAATTGTGCTGGACAATGTTGGTCTCAATAAGGTGGCTGATATTCTTGAGGAATTCCCAATGATTGACACAAGCATTGCAGTGGGCCCCGAGCAATTGGCTACGGCAAATCTGCACCTTCTCTTCCTCCCTGCCTATTCACCCTTCCTAAATCCCATTGAGGAAGTCTTTGGGTGGCTCAAGCAAGTTGTCAAGCAAGTAACCCCAACTGGGACCAAGGACCTGTTTAATTTGCTGCAGGCCAGGATCCACACCCTCCCAGCTGAGATTGTGGCCAAATTCTATGGCCACACTGATTTGTTCATCCCTGCGTGCCTTGCCAAACAGCCAATCAATTAAAGGCTTAGCTTGTCCAACTTTTTTATATTCTCTAATTTACTATTCAAGATTTATTAATTATCATTTTATATTTATATATTTCCAAGCCTGTAATCACATTCAGCAGGACCATCAATGAAGGTTAGTAATTTATTTATTTATAATCATTTTTATTATGGCATCTAAGGGTATCCCAAATGCTTGATAATGGATTACGCAAATATATTAATATCACTTTTTTGAATAAATATAAAAATCAAATTAAAAAAGTACAATGTAAAGTGTACAAATTAAAAGTAGATTTTATTGACATATATTAATATGCTTTTATTAATACCTTCTCTGGGATATATTTTGTAAATCTTGCTTGCTAAAATAAGACTTTAAAAAATTATTTATAATAAAAAAAATCTAGAGTATATAAGATGTTTATTGATATATAGAAAAAATTAAGAGCACTTATAATGGGTTCAGCGGTATGTACCCACCCCGCAATGGAGGTGGCACACAACCTCCACTGCCACACTGTAAACGGTGGATACACCCTGATTAAAACACTCCTGCCTGCTGGTGAAAGGGAGTAGTCAGGTGTGAGTGAAGCAGCAACTTCTCTGGCGGGGCTGTAAGCTCATGAATTCCAGCCAGGACCAAGGCGTCCTGGATAATGTGGTCCACCAAGTTGTATCTGGGGGGACCTTCTTCCCATCCAGGGAGAGCCTGGCCTTGTCAATCCCAAGGAGGTCCCTGTCCAGGTCCTCTACAGATGCGGCCATCCCAAAGTAAAAGAGGAACCCCAGGTAAACAACAAGGTGAAGCCTTTGCCCAGCAAAGGCTTCTGTAAACTCCTAGAGCTTATTATACACCGTACTAATCTTCTTCTTGTGCTTTTTCTTGGCAAACGTGAGCTCTGTTGCCAGAGGGACCCCTGTCTTGTTGGCACTCCAGGCCAGCCCAAAGTCCGCCAGGAGGATTTTTGTCTCCTTTATAGCTGTTGCATCTGCAACAGCCAGTTTTGCCACTGCACGCCCAAAGTTGTCCAAGAGGTAAGAGATGATATGCTCTACCGGGAAGCAGAAGCAAGCAGCCACATGGGCCTGGCCCATTTCCGGTACATTCTTGAATGGGAGCATCTCTAGGACGTCCCAAACAAGCTCAATAATGTTTACACAGTAAACTCCACTGAGGATCACCAGGTCCAGGTAGACCAGTTGGGTATCCTTGTAGGCAGTAACTGCCCACTTGGATGCTCCCTTGCCATGTGTCAGCCCGGCCAAGCCTCCCACAACATTGGAAAGGACCTGTGGATGTGGTCCTCCAGCTCCTGCAAGACAGGGGGGACAGATACAGCTGCTTGGCCATATGAGTGGCATATTTGGCATAGAATGTGGCAGGGACAAAGGGAACCAGGAATTGACAGAGTTTACTGTCTATGTTCTCTAAAAAACAGGTAATTATTTACAAATTTTTATTAATTATAATTTTATGTACCTTCATGGGTTTCCTCCTTGCCGGCGGCTTCAGCAGGCTTAGTCATTCTTGGTGCAAGCAGTTAGGCGGGCAATTCTGTATCCTCAGTTCTTGCTTTCTTGGCTGGCTTGAGATGTGCATACATCTCAGGATGGTTGACCCAGACAGGCAGCGCAGAAAGATTGTATGCCTTAAATTGCAGGCCCTTGACCACAGTTTTTGAATATTTAGTAAGCGCTCTATTGTCTTCTCTGGGGTGTCAGGAATTTTTGACATTAGTGCCTTTGCAGACACCTTTTCAATTTTGTCCCCAGTGAAGACGGCGGACTTCACTTTTGCTTTGACCCTGCGGTCAATGTCCTTTATTTTGGCAATTGCCAAGTTGAGGTCCTTCAAAAGCTTCGCCAATTCTCTCATATGATTTTTTCACTAACCTTTCCATATGTTTTTATAGCTTTTGCCCCAATAAAATCTGTATTATCTGATACTGTTGCCTCTTTGTTTATTCCTGTTTGTTTTCCCATTTGCTACACTATCCCATCTTTTTACCCATTGTGTATATGTTTTACGCTCATCTCATTATGTGTTGTTTGCTTTGTGTTGACATTGTTTCCTTAATTGCCATATCATTTTTAGTACCCAAACACAGCCCCCTGTGAAAATATTAACAACAATGTGGTGATCAGCTAAATTTGAATTAGAAAATTATAGGTTAACTGATTTTAGATAAAGTTGTTACTGATCCAAATTCAAAACCTTAATGATAAACTTTAAGCCAATCAGGAGCCAAGTGATAAAGTGATTGTTGTGACATAAAGGGTCATTCAATAATTCTTTGATGCATGTGTACTAATTAATATGATTGGTTGGATCTTTTGCTATTGTGCACCATTATTGCTGTGGCAAGTTGTTGGTGGACTAGTGCTAACCCAGCAGCTGATTGGGCACTAGTCCACCAACAACTTGCCACAGCAACAATGGTGCACAATAGCAAAAGATCCAACCAATCATATTAATTAGTGACATGTATCAAAGAATTATTAAATGGCCTTTATGTCACAACAATCACTTTATCACTTGGCTCCTGATTGGCTTAAATTTAATCATTAAGGTTTTGAATTTGGATCAGTAACAACTTTATCTAAAATCAGTTAACCTATAATTTTCTAATTCAAATTTAGCTGATCACCACATTGTTGTTAATATTTTCACAGGGGGCTGTGTTTGGGTACTAAAAATAACTGTGTTCTGGATCTAGATACACAGCATAGTAAATATATGATTTTATAGAAATAAACTGAATATAAAGAATAAAACCAACTATAAACAAGGAGAAAATGAACAATCAAAATTCAAAAAAAAGATAATATAAGTAGAAAATGTTTGGCAACAGGGGGTTTATTGGGGTGGGGAAGAGTGATGCTTAGGAGGCAGAATAGCACAGGAAGGAAGACGTAGAGGCAGTGCTGGCCTGGGGGGTCTGGGATTGGGTGGGTTAGGCTTGCGGGTGAGGGGTGTTGGTGGTAGGGGTAGGGGTAGGAGGATTGCGCGTGATGGCCGCATTTAACACTTGTTGTATTCCTCATTGGTCATTGGCTAGATGGGCTGGTAAGTGGCAGTGGCCTGAGGTGAGAGGCGCTTATCTTTATGTGATTGGTTGCTCATGTTCATGTGAAAGACAATTTGGGCAAACAAGTCAGCCATCATTTGGGTCATTATTTGTTATATTGAGCCAAGGCGCCA
>QTSX02000325.1:0-63341 GCA_014839935.2 Entomophthora muscae | reverse complement strand
TCTTGTATCATGGGAGATGCCCTGATCCACCTCTACGCAGTGGGCTTGGCCTGAGACTTCAGGCTGTAGTGGTTCTGGAGATAGCATGGTTTTCTTTAATAAAAATCTACTTTAAACTTCTGCTTTGTAAAATCAAATTTCTATCTCAAAAAACTGATTGTAATGAGAGAGAGAATCACTTCATGATAGCCAACTAAGATACCAAGAAGCCTCATCATGCAGTAATTTCTGACTATATTGTTTCTAATTGAAGGAGAACCTCTTAGCTCTCAGTCCTTGGTTTTTTTCTGATCAATGACAGTATATTGTGGGATCTGAAAATTGTGTTGGTTCATTTCAATTAGTTTAAACTTTACATATGAATTCCAAACTGGTACTGAAGCAGCTGCCATTCATTTTCTAATAACATTTTGATTCAGATTACTCAATTATATTAAATTATGTGCTATCTTCCTTACTCTATGGGTTTTCTTATTAGGACAAACAATTTCTGGAAGTATGGAAGCTATCATGACATTTTCATTATATTTCTAGGTTGAGAAGACATATTATTATATTAAAACTTTTGTGTTGAGCTCTTTATGCTGGCATAAAAGAAACTACAGCAGTAAGTACTATTTACAAAAGACTTAAGGTTCATACTAGCATTGGGTTAGCCTTCAGGGATGAACAATGTTAGTCAACATAAGGCCCTAAGAAATATGGTGTTAGTTTTCTTGTTCTATAAGGTGATATGCCAAAATTTCAAAGTTACCAAGAAGGTGATAAGAGAATATCATGATATTTTTATTGAATAAAAGAAGATTTTTTAGAGATTTGATTAAAGAGATCAAACTCTAATAAGATAAGGGAGACACTCATTTATGATCAATCCCAAGATTACCTGTCAGGTGATAGATATGAAATTTTGGGTATTGGTAAGTGTTTTTTTGGGAAATAAAACTATTTGGCAAAGAGAAGTTAAAAGAGTCACCATTTATATCTTTGTCAACAGGCCAACTGTTTTCAGGAAAACCCTGGATATCATGAATTTTGATACTCATAACTAACACCTAGTATATGATAAGCTGATTAGAAGCTAGATTTTATCAAAAACTTCTGTGATAATGTGTGTTCCAGGATTTACCAGCAGTAAATTTACTCAGATTTGCCATCAATAAAATCATTTGGATCAGTTACAGCTCAAGAATCAAATCAATATTAAGAGGAGAGTTTTACCAGCATCAAATCTCCACAGTTTTTTTTTATCAGATGAAGTCTTTGAAATCTTTATCAAACCAAGTATTGGCATGTGTTTTCTGGTAAAAATAGCTAACATAGGGATTTTCTGGTGTAAAAGCTTCACAGTGATCATATTGGTTTAATCACTGATTCAATAGTTGGTGATAAATGTGATTCCTGTGAAGTGTAACTAATTCACTGTTAATTAGGTTGATAATTATTTATAGTCAGTCATTAAATGCTTCAAAAATATATGCTTGATTGCAACCAGTTATCTCATATACTTCTTTCCTGTCAATACTATTAATATTATCAGTCAATTATATCTGAAAATACTCTTGTCAGCTGATTTTTACCTTAAAACACAAATTTAGGAAGTTAAGGGCAGCCAACAAGAGAGAGAAACCTGCTAGCTTTGAGTTTTTTTGGATAAAACTTGAATTTAATGCTGCTATCACAGGATTATCATAATTTGGAGTATAGCATGCATTAAATTTTTGCAATAATGTGGCCTTAAATTTTCCAATGTCTATTATCTCTACTATTGTTTTTTGGAACTGTTCTGAAGCATCAGAAGCTGAAAAATTTGTTGGATGCTAGTGGGCCATGAAAAAATAAGCTATTAATCAAAATATGTCCTCTGTTCATATTTTTAAATGTAAACAACTTTCAGCAATAAGTGAGTTTCAGGTATCATCATGGTTGTTTTACTTTGTCTAAAAAATGCTCTGGCATAATTAAGATATTTTTTAATTGTGCAATGGTTGTGACTAAATTTGCCAGTCTAGTTATTCTTATATCATACAATACACAGGGAGTGTTCATAGAGTTTACCCATGACAAGTCTCACACTATTCTCTTACCAATCTACCAAATATAAAGTCAACTCATATTTTTTATATGTGGGCTTAAACCAATTTTTTCAAGTATCAATAGAATTTCTAAGCCAAGACTCAGAATGATGATAATCTCTAATTCACTAAATGGTATGTATACACTCTTTTATAGCATCAATAGTCAATCACCACAGTATGAAAATTATTTCTACCATAATAAAGATATGCTTATTCTAAATCCCTTTTCTATCCTCTCTTGAACTTCTGTTTCTCTCAAATTATTCAAGCACTGAACTAAGATTGGCTCAGTTGCAGCACAAAATTTGTTACTTCAACTTTTCCATTGGTTTAAAATATGTTCAATTTTTATTTATTGCCTGATATCAATTGAATTATCTCTATCAAATATGTTGCATTTTAATGATATGGAATTTTATAGCCTTACCATTGCTTCTGACAACCATCAAAATCTGAAAATAAAGCACAGTGAAGTACAACTTTAGGGTGCTTTTTACTTTTCAACCCTCATTTTTATTATCCTGATCAATACTTGGAATAATTTTTCATTTAGAAGTTGTTGGACGTGTTGTGTTTTTAAAAAAGGCTTTGTAAGTTCAATCTGGAATCCCCTGATTCCAGGACACGGTGCAATTTACCAGGGTGATTGATTTGAGATGAATTTCACGATGCCCCTTAATTCATTCTGTCCTGGCACATAATGCTACATGGCCAGCATATGTCTTGCTCCTTGGCCATTGTCGCCATGGATGCTCTTAGGCTTTTAAGTCGTTCAACAAGCTTTATTACCCAACCACAGTACTTTATTTGGTAATCAGATTCCATAGTTCCTTAAACTTGCTGAGCCTATGCCAGTTTACTCGCAAGAAGAAGGGCAGCGACTTTACCGCATATAGAGAGAAATGTATGATTTGACAAGCCAAATTCTTCAAAGTTTAATAAAGTTACATATATATATCCCACAAAGCCCATATATTCACTAAAGTGATTTGAAAGGAATCAGCCTAATTACGATTGATCACTTTACTCCAGTATAGTTTAAATGTAGCTAAACGTAGCGTAACTAATATAAACTATTATTCTTAATGGCTTATTTGCAATTCCTTCGGAAGTAAAAAATTGGCCCTTGGAAAGTCCTCCATCGATTCATTAAAGTACATCTTATCTAAGAATTTATAGCCGTTTGGTGACTTTCCAGGAGCCCTCATAAGCAAAGTATTTAGTTTAAACTTGTATCAAAGGTACGTGACCAATCACCTTTGTTTAAATTGACTTCTTCAATATCGCAAGGCGCCTGAAAACTATGTATTGATCAATTATACGCTAGTTTGAGGGGCCGAGGGACATAGATTAGCTATTCGCTTGGCGAAAGTATATCAGTATCCCTTAAAATGCTAGCAAGTTTAACAAATAATTTCCTGGGGGTTTGTAAAGGCTACTGTACTAAGCTTGAGGCACATTTGAATGTTTGATGCAGTTCAGGTAATAATAAACCATCCCAGTAAGACGATTGGAATCAGTCTCAAGTCAACGCTGTTAAATATAAGTGGTTATTGAAGTCTACGGATCTGTTTCATAAAACAATTGACACCTGTTGAAATCGGATATAGCTACTGCTAGGCTGGAAAACAGTGAACCACTTCGCAAAAGTTTGTCAAGACAAGAGGAATAAATAAATTCAATATTGAAGCTTGTCTTGACCGTAGAGCAGATAGTACTCAAGGTAGACCGCTTGTTTATTTGAATGAAGTTAATCAGCCATGATAAAACTGTACTCAGCGATAGTCAAACAATAAACTCAAAAGACAAGATTATCATTTAGTTACCAAAAAGGTAAAAAGTAAGCTTTGGCTCAAGAAGTACTGGGCATTTAATAAAACTAAAATAAACAGTTTTGTAAAACATAATAACATAGACCAAAAAGAAGAAGGTATTAAATATAAAGCTAGAAAAAAACAAAAAGTTAAAAAGAGCGCAAGCCAACTATGCTAGATTTATTAAATCAGAACGATTAATTAATCTTAAGAAGCTCAACCTCAAAGACAAGAGTGGAATCGGGGGGAATAAGTCCAGGGCAGCCTCTAGCACCATAGCCATAATCGCTGGTGATGGTAAGGATAGATTTCTCACCAAGACTCATTTTAGGAACGGCCTCGTCCCAGCCACGAATAAGCTCTCCAACTCCAATCCTGCAGACAAAGGGCTTACCACGCTTGACCGAGGAATCAAATACGGTTCCATTGGTGAGCTTTCCAGTGTAGTGCATGGAAATAGTGTCTCCAGGCTTGGGGTAGTTCTGCTTGTCACCCTCCTTGATAATCTCAGTTGTAACACCCATGGCTCTGAATGAAGTAGTGAATGTGCGTGAAAGCTGAGGAAAGGATCGGAAGACTGGCGCGTTAATAAAGGTTCTGAGCATGAGGCTTGGCAAAGAATTATAAAACCTTGAAGAATTACGAAACACGATTCGCCTTGAGCTATCAAAGCCACTGCCAGCTAGGCATGCTTCGGCTTAGCCCCGGCTAGCTTCCGGCTCAAGGCCGCTACGGCCAGAACGAAAAAATCATATATTTAACCATCTAAATAAATCTTTGTATGAGTGACTCAGAGTCAGAGACTGGCCGCGGCTGCACGGGGCTTGGCCGAAGCAGCCCTACTGCCAGCCAATTGTTTTTTTATTCATACTTCGCCATATTGAAATCTATTTCATCGCAATAAATGATAGAAGCTTAGAATGCACTTTATTAAATAAATGCTAACTCGCCCTATCCGCAAATCGAGGATCCTAAATTAATGACTCTTGTATAGTGTAATGTGGATTCGGATGACTCATTTATCCAATTTGAAGATAATTATATACAATGCTATATAAGGTGTCAACTCACATTAAACAAGGAATCCTACTATTCTCCCAATACCCTACATTTATAATTCAGAATTACAATGACACCAAAAGTTTAATCTTATCCCGAGTAAATCTGGATGCCAAGTTCTTCAGGCTCGAATTGCTGCCACCACCTGATTGAACCTAACCAGGGTGTGAAGTGATTGCACTATCCCAGCTTGATATCTAGGGCTGCGTCGTCCCACCCCCGGACAAAACCCGGATTCTGTCCGAAGTTTCTGAAAATATGGAAGGTAATATATTTTCTATTCGAAGCTGATTTTAAATCCGATCTTCCAGAATGCCGGAAAAAAGAAGATCTTTGTCTGGGGGTGGGACGACGCAGCCCTATTGATATCCACCATTTTAATAAGATCATTACCAAGAAGCTGGCTGTGATTGCAATTCCAGCTGTGATGATATGGAATGATCTTTAAATTTATTAGAGACCAATTGAAGTTATTTAAAGATTCTTAATATATACTGCCGTTTTTGGGTTTAAGAATTGGGAACTAAAGTTGATTCATTTTCCAAGCTGCTTTAGAGCTAGAACAAAAAATATTAAAAAAATGAAGAACTTAAAAGAACTGTCAAGTATATGAACTCTTGGGAGTATATAAAAGGAGATAAAGGGGGAATCAATAAGAGAATAATACTTTATTTTAGAGAAGATATTTCATTTTACAGTATCAAGAAAACCCCCATACCGACAATACATGTCATATAAGTCATGGGGCCTGTGTTAATATTGTTCCTCATGGGATTCAGATGTAAGATCCTTTATGATATCTGGATGTGGCATCAGTGCCACCTTTACGTGGCAGTTGAGTCATTTCTCAAGGGAATGATTTCCTATGAGGGAGCAATCAAAGATTTTATAACATGTTCATGGGAGGTACAGTCCCTGCCAAATTTCTGCAAACCTGGTCTGTGCCAGACTTTTCAACCAATAGTATGATGATTTGAATAAACAACCACCAATATATAAATAAACCAACAATGATTTCATTTATTTTATTCTGTAATATAATGAATTATATTTGGTCTTTAAACTACTGCTACTGCATTTTTATTACTAAACTATCAATGCATTATAATAACCAATAGATGACTTTAAAATTGTGATGCTGATTTGTAAATTTTAATCTCAAAGTGGCAAATCTTCCTGAAACATTATGTAGCACTTATCCCTGCTTTAAAATGTTCTATAACCAGATTTTAAATATAGTCCCTAGCTAAGAATGCTCCAAAAAATGGTTTCAGAACCAAAGATAAATTCCTGAGGTTCCCAGCAGCACAGGTAAAGATGTGTTTTCTCAGCCCTAGCCAGCTTCTGGCTCTGGTCTGCTACAGTCAGAGAAGAACTGTTTAATATTTAATCATTTTAGAATAAATTTTTGAAAGGGTTGAGCCAGCATCAGGTCCCACCCTGCCAGTTGTGAGTGGCTGTAGAAAAGGACCCAACCTGCCCTTGAGCCCACCCTCTTGCAGCTGCCTAGCAGCACAGGACTCAGGTCAACCCCAGGATCCTTAAAAGAGTTGAGCCAAGTACCATGGTTTGAGTTGGTCTTGGAAACCCTGCTGAAATCAGCAAAAGACCCCAAAGGGTTAAATTATTGGGCTTAGCTCAAAGAGGATGACCCAGCAGGATTGATGGCTGCTGTGGAAGGCCTCTGAGGGCCAAATTTAGGGGCAGGCAGATATTCCAACAATTTTTGTTCTATCAACCAATTTTACAGCATTCCAATGGAAAGTTGGCTGACAGAATTCACTTTTAAATAAGTTTTATGTTTTTTCCTTTTGATTGGCTTAGTTTTAATAATACTTAACTTAAGATAAACCCTATTTTTTAAAAATTCCACAGGCCATTTTCTTTCAACTGGCTAAATTTTTTTACTCTATTTTTTATATGAAAATGAAAGAAACCTAAAAAAATGAAATTCAATCCCAATTAAACAGACAGATTTTCTTTCAAACCTATTAAATCCAAGCTGGCATCTAATCCACATTAATAAAAAATACAATTCCCCAGATTAATTTTAATATTTAATATTTATTTAAAAATCAATATGATAAAAGTAAAGCTTTTTTCATTAAAATATGATAAATTGTGGATAATTTTATCATAATATTCATAGTAGTATATTGATATTAGCAATGTATTTCATTCATTGAAGCTTAATTAATAGGGTCCAAACACTATATTTTTGGTGCCAACTTAATGTTTTTAGATTTTCTGGAGTGGTCTTTCTGTCAAATCACAGGGATTAACTTCTCTGAGCCTCAAACCCCTTAGCTGGCTAAGGGTTTTTAAGTTAGTTAAACATAAGTCTGATTTTCTGCCAACCACAAAATTTGTACCAAAAAATATTAGCAATTTATTTTCAAAATCAGATAATCTTTAGAAAGCTTAACTAATTAGAAACAAAAATAACCTGATATCAAACTCTCAGAGTTTTACTGGAAAAGCCCCCTAAACCCCCCTCTTGAATTTATCAAGATATCTTACAATATAATTCTGAAATCATCAATCAAAACCATCTTAAAAACTAACTTTTGAAGCTAACAAGGAACACTATTACTTTTACTAGTAAATCTACAACAATTAAAAACAAGGCAAATAAATACAGAACAAATAAAAATAAAGCAAATAAAAACAGAACAACTAGAAAAAAATAAAAGTTTAAAAAGCAAATATTTAAAGCAATAGTTTTTATTAAGCTATGCCTCACAGAAAACAGTTCAAGCCAGCCAACAAGGCTAAAGAAGCTAGTGCCCAAAATAAAGATACCACTCAATCTTCTGAATAAGGGTGATCAAACAGAACTACTAGCCGCTCCTCATAAAGGTCCTTCTAGAACAGTGCAGGGGATGATGCTTCCATCAAGATCCACAAGTCAAAGTAAGACAAGAAGAAATAAGATAATGCAAAGAAGACAACAAGATACTTAAGATTAAATATCAAAGAATAATGGGGGAAATCCAAATGAAGATGATGATCAAAATAAAGAAAAAAGTCCAGCAAAGACCACCCAAAGCCCAACAGCAACAACAACTTCAACTACAATAAAAGGAAAGCCAATCAAAAGGTGGGTTAATAAAGATGTTCCTGTCTTTGAGCCAGAGAGAATCAGGAACTTCTGTGATAAAGATGGAAATTTCACCATCTCTCATGAGCTTCCAATATTCTTCTTCAGGATGGCTGCTCATTAGAGGCCAGCTGTTATGTATGAAGGCTATTAATTCTATAGCAACAACATATTGAGATCCAGAGCCCTGAAACAGTAAAAGTGTGAGCATAAAAGATGCCCCTTAATGGTTGTCATTAACATATTTTAATACCTTAAAACTCCCCCTTGAAGACCATACACATCCTCCTCCTAAAGATCTTTTCAAGTGCCTAATAAAGTGGTATCTGATCAAAAAAATTCCCCTGAAGTCAAAGATGCCTTCCTCTGACATATATACCCATGTCCTAGAAAATCTAAATGACCCTCATTAATCAATGGTCCATAGCTACCATCAACTTATCATATTTATAACTAAAAAAGGAGATATAACTCTATTCCTGCTAAAAATCCAGAAACAGCAAAATACTTAGTCATTGATGATCAAGTGAAGTATGCCAACAATGAGTCCCTATTTCTGCTTCATGGATTATTTTAGGAGGAAGATGAGATAATGATAATATATTCAACCAAGAGTCATATTAAAGTGCTTAAAGCTCAGGAAATGTGGCTATCAAATGCAATTTTTTCCATCTGCCCTAAGATATTTAACCAGCTCTGGGACATTCATGAAAAAGTAAATAAGAGAGTGGTATATCTTATCTACTTTCTCATGATTGGAACCAAGCAGGAGAAATATATGCACACTCTGAAGATCATCAAGAATTAAATGCAGAAGATAATACTGAAGGTGCAATAAACAAGGCCCACATCAGCAGAAAGGCCACCCAGGAATCCTGTTGGCTCAATCTGGCTCAAGAACCCAAAGCTAGTCCTATTTGACTTTGAGGCTTCCCAATCAATAGCATTTATGAAAGTTTTTGGCTGTGCAATCCAAGTTTGAGGTTCCTGGTTGCCAGTCCCCAAAGTGTGTCCTGGGTCATAGCCAGGGACCGGCTTGGAGGAGCTGGCATTTACTAGTAGAGGGTGTTGGCTAGCTAGAAGTTTATACTGAGCCTGCATTAACACAAACTCTTCCAATACTTTTCCTATTACTAGGCAGGTATCCCCACAATGCACTTGTACTTCAGCTGATGCTAAACCTTCTGTATACCTGTACCAGGCTTCCAGCAACCTAGTAAACTCATTCACAATGAACTCCTGTCCCCTATCTGTCATTTCAAGGTTTCTAGTCAACCTCTCCCACTCTTCCTGAGAGGTTTTACTAGTGGCAAACCTTCTATAGCTTTGACAATAGGTATCATCTTCCCCTTGGCCAGGGTAAAAGATGTGGGGCAATTCACTCATGAGGATTATCTGTACTACTTGGAACTTTGGGCAGGGGTCAAAATAGGCTTTTATTTATGTTCAGAAGAAAGATCCCCTTAGAAACCTTCTGGTATAGTGCCTGAGGGTCTAGGAAACAATAGGGTTTTGCCAATACCTTGGAGTCCTCCAACAATATCTTGGGCTCCTTCTCCTTGATCCTGGACTCCTGTTTTTGAGTCTTGGGCTCCTGCACTCTACTCCAGCTCTAACTCTTTATTCCCAGCTCCAGCTCCTTTGTCTTGGGCTTCTGCACCTTTGTCTTATGCTTAAGTCTTCTGTTTAGTCATTGTGGCCTTTGTAATCCACTTGTCTCAGTCCCTGAAAAGCTCAGATATCTTTCCTTTTTATAGCTCCTTGTTTCAGTCTTCAGCCAATGAACCCCCTGAGTTTTCTGCTTCATTTCCTCATTTTTCAGGCTTTACCTTCCAGTTAAAGCCCTCAAAACACTGATCAAACAGGATTTGACCTACAGCCAATCAAACTCTTGGATTCAATGGTTTTTGCCAAACAGTTTGCCCAAATGACTTGCTCTTAACCCTGGTTTGAACCTGGCTCTGTCTCACTCCGGATAAACAACTGCTCCGCATTTCAAATGGTTTTGCCGTAATTCCTGTCATGTTTCTCCAGCAAAACTCAAGTGATTTTGGCTACTGTAAATTCAGAACCTGAACGTAAAAATGCGGGATTGTCAAATCCTTGGTCCAAATTTTGAATCACTTTTGCGGGATGGCCTTTTTTTAATTAAATTGATTTTTTTGAGTATTTATTTGAATATTTGAAAATGCGGGAACTCATAGACACTTTGCAAAGTTCAAGTCAAACTGCATATTTTCAATGGACAAAATGAATTAACTGGAATCAGATTTGAAGTGTTCAAATCCATCAGCCATTTTCATTAAGTTTACTATGTTTTTTGAAATTGCGGGATTGTCAAATCCAAGAACCAAATTTCAAATCACTTTTGAATGCCACTAGTAAACTCAGATATTAATTGCAGGAACTGGAATCCAAATTTAATGTACACTAAGCACACTAGGAAACACCAACCCAAATAAAGAAGCTCCACCACAACTAAAATCAAACTAAAAATTCAATCTCAATAACCATAATTAGACATAAAAAGTTATTAAACTTTAAAATCATCCAAACCCAGAAAGTATACAATATTATTCACTTCAAATCACAGATATAGAAACTCTGCTACTATTCAAGGCTAAATCAAGAGAAAACAACTACCCACAACTAAACCAATAACTCCAAATAAATACATATTTAATCTAAAATATATTTTTTATTTTATTTTTTTTATTTTATTTTTATGGACCGTCAATTGCATTCTCAACCCGCTCCTGCACCAGCCCGCGGGGCAGCCTGTCCACAAGGGCGTCCCAGAGGGTCCAAGAACAGACCCAGAACCCAACTTGAGGGGAGTCATGCCAATACACAGGCCTCCCAAGGTGTCATTGCCAGCCAACCACCTCCCACATCCCAAGCCAGAACTACCAGCTTGAATCCCAGGCAGAAGCCACTTTCAAGGCCTGCTACCAAAGTCTCCTACACCAGGGTCACCAGGAACACTGAGGTTACTTACACCTCCACTGTTTACCCAGTTGTCACCTGGCCCCACACTCTTGACCCAAGAGTTGCTACTTCCTGCCCCCGCGTCTTTGACACCTCCTATCAGCCATTGGCCACAACTGAGGAACCATCTGCGCCTATTGTGTATTCAACCATTGACAGCGCCACTGCAAGCAAGCGTGATCCCACCTTCTACACAAAGGTCCCCGTCCCCTGTGTTGAGCCTGGTAGCCAGGATGCTGTGGTACCTGCCAAGGGCCGGCGTTGGTTGACAGATAGTGAGTGTGAAGCTCTCCTCAACTGCTTGAACGGGGGAATGGCGGTTTGGGATATTGCGTCCCAATTTGGTGTCACAGCCAGATACATTGCCAACATCAACACCAAGTATGGCAACACCGGGAAAATTGCCAAATCCACCAAGGCTAAGCGGCAGCCCAAACTCCTTCAGCCCGTTCATATTGATGCAATCAAGCAGTGGGTAGCCAAGGATTGCCACCTGGACACACTTGCTGTCCAATCAATGCTTGCCACAGAGTTTGGGCTTTCTGTTTCTAAAACCCTTGTTTACAAAGCAATGGTTGATTTGGGCTTCTTGTGGAAGGTGCTCGGAGTTTCTCCATACAATAGGAACAGTGAAAAGACCATCAAGGATTGACACATTTATGCCAAGACATATCTGGCACTAAAGGAGACTGGGAATGTCCAGTTCTTCTATATCAACAAATTGTTGTTTTCCTCCTCACTCAGGTCTAGGCATGGGTGGGTTGAGAAGGGGTCCAAGGACGGTGTAGCCCATTGTGCAGCTGTCTGTTCCCAGACCTATTCCATGGTTGCGCTTCTTGGTCCTTGCGGGTTGGACCAGTATCAGATGATTAAAGGCTCCCATAACAGCGGGACCTTTCTCAATTTTCTCCGAGCCGTCAAGGAGTACCTTTGGATAAATTACAGCGGCACAACCAACATTGTTGTGCTTGATAATGTTGGGCTCCACAAAGTGGATCTGGTTGTGTCCAAATCCCCCCATCAACAAAAACAGCCATTCTGCCAGCCACTGCCTTGCAGACTGCCCAATGAGACTCCTCTTCCTTCCGCCTTATTCTCCATTTCTGAATCCAATCAAGGAGGTGTTTGGTTGGATCAAGAATAAGGTGAAACAAGGCCTCCCTCAGGACACAGAGGATCTCTTCAACATTCTTGAGATCAGCCAATTTGCAATGCCACCTGATGTGGTGGCGGCTTTCTATGAGCACTGAGAATCCTTCCTCCCAAAAGCCCTGGCCTCTGAGCCAATCAGATAAATGGGCGCTCTGGGTTTTATTTAGTTTTAATTTTATTTAGTTTGTTTTTATTAGGACTCAATAATTATTATTTATATATAATAATGTGACGTTTGAATGTATTATAGACATATAAGAATACATAGAAAAGGTAAGTAAAATTAATTATACTAGGTATGAGGACAAATATTTTTATTATAATGCACTGAATATTATTATTGGCTTTTGCGCTAACAAATGAATAAATTAAAAAAAGATAGAAATAAATTAGTTTATTTAAATAATTGTGAATTGTTGATGGTACTTTGGCTTTTTTAAGCCACAAATTGGACCTTGCATGTCATCATCTGATCCTTGTTATTTCAGTGCCACTATAGCCACACAACACAACCACCAATGATTTTCATGTATTGCTTACTAATTAGTACTTAGGACGCAGGTCAAGTATATCAAATATGTTTATCAAATCACATTACAAGGGAAAGGTAATTTGAGTTCTAAACAATCATTTGTTTAGAACAATAGTGGAGTGGGCCACATGATGCGGATAAATTCAATTCTTGATGTTTATCTATGTGATAAATAAACCTGTACTTGACAAGCTAATAAATAAAAACATTTTTAACTTATTTTTAATATTTGACGTGGTTGCAACTTTAACTAATGTCTTGTAATATATTTAGATATATTAATATTATAATTTACATACTAAAATTTAAAATAAAAATTAAAATATTAAAAGTAAAATTATAATTATAAATCTTAAAAGTTAAATATTAAAGTTTAAATAATCAAAATATAACAATTTTATTAAATTGTGATTTATTCAATATCAAAATATTTGATATTAAAAATTTTAATATTGTAATATGTATTATTAAAATTTTAATATTAACTTTTAGATACTAAATTTTTTAATATTTAAATATGTAATATTAAAATTTTTATAGTAAAATTTTAATAGTACATATTTCAGTATTAAAAAATTTAGTATTAAAATATAAAAAGTAGAAAAAATTAATTTGCAAGGGGAAAATATTTATTGGGGGATGCTAACTGCAAAGGGAATGTGATTATTCTGGGGAATTATACCCTGAAATTAAATTTTCAGCTAATGCATCTAATTGGATCCACATACTCTTCTGTACGTGGTGGACAACCCTGGATGTGATTGCTAGAGGGGTGGCGCCCTGTACCCCGGTGGTTGCTGATTGTTTGATAAAAGGCAGGCGGGTGAGTGAATTGACTAGTAGGTTTTTTTTTTGGGGGGCACATAGTACCCGTATAGCGTTGCCAATGCAAATGAGTCATACAGGACGTGCTTGACTGTCCTGTATCCCTGTGGTGTCTTCTGGCGGTTGAGGGCTACGCAGCAAATATCCATGTGAATAGGTACATCCTCCAACTTTTTGACGTTGGTTTTTAATATGCAGTGTAGGAGGATTCCCAGGTATACCGCAACATGGATTCTTTGCAAGGTATACTTTTCCGAGAACATGCATAATTTTTTGAAAGTTTGAACTAACCTATTAATATAGGATGTTTGGTTGAACTTGAAGAGGGTTCTGGGGGGCGCCCAACTTGAATCAGCCCCCCAGGCCTTGGCAAACAATATTAATAAAGGTTTAAAATTATTCACAAGGACTGCATCCCCGACTTTATTTGATAGTGCCTTAAAAACTTCATTAAAAATTGCAGATTTCAAATATTCATTTCCTATTTGAAAGTTGGTTTTTATTAAATTCTTTTCATATTTGTTGATGTTTGTGAAGGGGAATCTTTGAATGCTTTTGTATATGTATTCATCAAAGTTCAGTTTGATATCCCCGCAAATTTCATTCATTTCTTTGATTTTGATATTTGATCCTAGTTCATATGCTTCCCTTATCCATGGCAAGCACCCCGTGGGTGGTGAATATTCCCTATCTTGAGCTTCAATATTAAAAAAATTATTCATATTCTGTTGAATTATTTTATTTATTTGGTTTTTATTTATTTGTTTTACAGGGGCCACCAGTGACTGGTAACCCCCGTAAAACCAACTCGGCGTATAAGCCGCCACTTCTGCAACCTCATCCCCATTCCTGGTGATGACTAAAATAAATATAAGTAAAACATAAAAAGACTTACTAATTGTTTCCCCTGTGGCCCCCTCAGCCACAGGCGCCACTTCGGCAAACTTCATGAGCGTTGGATGCTCTTCATTAATTTTTCTAGGCTGAATTTTTCTTATCTTTCTTGCAACTTGTGTTTCTTCTTGGTTTTCATTTGATAAAGCTTCTGTATTTCTTGAAGCGCTTCTGCTTCTTGATTGTGTTTCATTTTCATCTGTTTCCATTTGATTGTTTTCCTCTTCATTGGTGTTGATTTCCTTTTGAATTTCTGTTCCTTCAATTAGTTTGATCTTATTGTTTTCTTTGGCCCCCTGCCAGAACTCCCACAAATTGTAGGCTGCATTGTTGAACTTCAGACTTGATAAAATTGTTCCCTGTAGATTAAGTAATGCTTCTTTGTTCTTTTCATCTATAATATTTCCCAATTTATCCAGAGCATCTTCTTTTGACTGGATAAGTGGCTGGCCCTTGTTACCCAGCTTTCCTGTCACTATTTCCCTGATATTTTTTTCTATTTCAACAACCTTTTGCAGGTGTGCTTCTAATTTGTTGATCAAGTTATAGATTGTTGACATTTTGTTTGAATTCCATCAAAAAACTGGTTTTTATAGTACTATCTTCAACGCATACATATTTTTCATCATCATTAATAAATTAAAGACAATAAACATAAATATTGCATTAGAATATTGCAATTAGACGTCAACTCTTGATATTTTGATATTATGTGCATAACTCAATGCATTTTGTTTAATAAAATTCATTGTAAACTAGGCTTTTGTCATTGTAATTTATTGAAATGAATTGTGTTTATATTAGAGAGCCATTAACGCTTAGTACAAATATTGATACATAGTGCATTTTACAGCCTGTATATTTACCTATTGGTAATAATTCTGTAAACTTTTCAGTTGGATTTTATGAGGTAATAATAATGTAATGTGTTAATAGAATACTGTTTATTGTCATTAATTGGCTGATTTTCTTTGCTGTGGAAATTGTGCATTTTCTGATATTTACGCACTAGTATCCAATTGGTTGGCTTCACATTTAATTGCACAGGCAATATGAAAACAAGCCGCCACCCCAAGACTGGATGTGGTTGGGGTGGCAGCTTGTTTTCCTATTGCCTGTGCAATTGGATGTGAAGCCAACCAATTGGATACTAGTGCGTAAATATCAGAAAATGCACAATTGCCACAGCAAAGAAAATCAGCCAATTAATGACAATAAACAGTAATCTATTAACACATTACATTATTACCTTGCAAAATCTGACTGAAAAGTTTACAGAATTATTACCAATAGGTAAATATACAGGCTGTAAAATGCACTATGTATCAATATTTGTACTAAGCGTTAATGGCCCTAATATAAACACAATCCATTTCAATAAATTACAATGCCAAAAGCCTTGTTTACAATGAATTTTATTAAACAAAATGCATTGAGTTATGCACATAATATCAAAATATCAAGAGTTGATGTCTAATTGCAATATTCTAATGCAATATTTATGTTTATTGTCTTTAATTTATTAATGATGATGAAAAATATGTATGCTCATAATTTTAAGCTATTTGTAAAATGTACAACATTGTATTAATTATGGGAAATGTTGATAATGTAAAAAGAAAATATTATTAATTATGAATTGAAAGAGAGATATCAATTTTAATAAGTTGTCACAAAGAAAAGATTTATTTACTAATCAAAGGACAGGAAGGGGAGGGAATGGGCAGAATGAACATTGCCTTCATCTGCGCCTATGAAAGAGGAAGGCATCAGAGATAGTGGGTGAGGGAATGGGTGGTGGTTTGGGAGTCAGGGTTGGAAGGCAGGTGGCTTGATGGGGGGGTTGGGGAGGCAGGGTTTGTTGACTGGGAAGGGGCAGCAAGAGCTGATTGCTTCAATTGCTTGAATTCTTCTTCTGTCACATATACTGGCTTGACAAAACAGATGGACTGGAGTGGGGGGAGACAGGGGTCCTTTCTGGACTTATCACTATCACTTGCATAGAAGATGATGGGATCAAATAAGTCCTGGACAGACACAGAAGGGAAAAGCTCATACCCCTTATCAATTTGGGTGCATAGTTTGTTGTAGGTGGCAGGCTTTAAGCGCCTGAGGGCAGAACCAAAATTGTAGAGACATACATCTGCAAGATGCATGTTGGCATAGTTGATGGGGTAGGACCAGCAGGTATGCCTCACAGCCCTGATTTCTTGGGTTGCCCATTCCTGATGCTCCATCTCTGCACTCAGTACAACTGTGTGCACGGTGTTTTGTGTGGCCCACTCCTCCAGCATGGCCTTGAGCTCTGTCTGGTAGGCATACACATCTGCTGTGTTTGACAATACAGAGTAATAATTGACACCCAATGGGGAAACTGCCAATAAAACCCCAACAAACCAATACAATATTGGGCCGCGCTTGTACATGTCAGACTGGATACGCTTCTCTCCAAAGTCTTGGATACTTGCAGATATCTTAGCATACAACAGGAAGATTATGTCATTACGGGCCCTCATTGCCCTTCCTTTGATAAAATTAATAATAGTTGAATTGTAGGGGTCAGTGTCCACCAAAATGGGGCCACTGAGAACTTGATTGGACAAGATTCTAGCAGCAACCACAACTCTGTGCATCCACAAATTCACTGTTCTTTTGTTGGTGAAGATGCTGTGGAGTCCCAAATGGAGACGTACCTGGACCAGGGGCATCTGTGGGTCACGTTCCATAATGGCCATCATAAGGGGATGGGCTGTGTCACCTTCTGTTGAAGAACAGGCACCAGTCAGGGGCTTCTTGGTAGGGGGGCTACAGTTGGTGTGGGCTCGCAGGGTTGCAGCCACAGTGGACTTTGCAAACCCCATTGCGGCCGCAATTTCCCCAAGTGACATAAGCTTTCCTTGCTTTTCAACCATTTCAAGAACAATCTCTGGAGTGATTAGTTTTCTTCTGCGTCTTGCAGGCTGATTGGCTGGGGGAGGGATATGTCCATCTTGTGAACTGGTCAATGACATCTGATTGGCTGTTTTGGGGTACTGGGCTCTCTGGGTGACCCCATGGCTAAAATGGCTGGTTCTGGATGCCATTGCTGATAAGGGATTTGGGTTGGCAGCTGCCTGTGCATGGTGGGCAAACAGGGCCATGCTGGAAGTTGCAGGAGAAAGAACAGACTCTTGGGTGGGGCTTGCGGAGGGGCCTGCAGGTTGGGAGTGGCCATAGACAGAGGCTTCACTGTTAAGAGACCCAGTGTAGCCCTGCATGATTTTGTCAAGGCCAGGGAACAGCTCATTGACTTGGTTGTTATTGAAAGAAGACATAATAAAAATTTATTATAATTTTAAGCTCAAGAAGAGGAATGTATATTTTAGTCAATTTTATTGTTATATATGTTAATTTTGTGAATATTATGATCTAAATTTTAGCCGTCCTAAATTGGAATAGGGTGATTTTTGAGAATGCCTACAATTCCTAAAAGAATCAGCACAAATCCACTCTAGATCCTTTAGCATCCTTTTTGAGACACCCATAAATTATATTTATTTCAAATTCACCGCAATTATGATTTGAAACTTGGTTCTTGGATTTGACAATCCCACAATTTCAGATTTGTTAAGTTTTACATGATGTCTATGATTTGTTTGAAATACAGGAAATCTCAAATTGTACATTAGAATCCCGCATTTCTGATTCATGTATCCCGCATTTGTTTGCTGGGTTTTGTCTTTTGTTAGTTGAGTTATCTGCTCAAGAGATTCAAAATTTGCCAATTTAAATAAATCAAAAAAAGTCAAATTAAATGTTTGATTTTATTAAATATTTTATTTTTCACTCAGCTGAGTTGCCCGCAAAAGTGATTTAAAATTTGGACCAAGGATTTGACAATCCCGCATTTTTATGTTCAGGTTCTGAATTTACAGTATATTTTACTTAAGAGATTTAAGAACCCTCAATTTTTCAATTTTTCTCCAAGTTTCCCCGCATTTCCCAAACATTCCAGCACTTTGAACTTGCCTGCTGCTTGTTTTTTGCTTCTCACATTCATCTCAGCAAAATTCCAACCTTTGTTCTCACAGTTTCTCTGTCCTGTTTCCGGTTTCTTTCAGCTCTATCCAACTTAATCAGATCTTAATAAACTTACAGTTTAAACTCTTTAAATTATTTCTTCTTTTATTCTTTTTAAATATATGATAACTAATTTAATATTTTATCATATTGTTTTGCCAGCCTTAATTAATTCTTTAACTGCTTCTTTCTCATCATTTTCTCTTTCAAAAATCCAAAAAAGCATCCTAGCTCCTTTATTTATTTCAGATAGTCCTTCTTAGCCATTTTTCAGTTCCTCATCTAGTCCTGCATCATGATCTTTTGGTTCTTCAGCTAGTCCTTCCTTATTCATCAGCAGTCCTTCCCAGGCTATCAACCACTCCTCACCATGAACCATCTTGATTCCAATTCTTTCAATTATCTTCCAGTCCCTAAACTAGTCTTCACTTTGATCATACAGTCCCTCTTACTAGTCTTCACTGTGATCATACAGCCCCTCTTAATAGTCTTCACTGTTGATCATACTCCATGAACCACTATGGTTCCATTGTCAGTCCCCATTACCAATTCCTCAGACTCAGAAAATAATTCTACAAGACTACTGGCATTTCAATGGGCCCTCAAAAGTGTCCTCCACTTAGGCCATCCAACTACAGACAATCCTTGTGTCTGTGCAGTTGTCTTTACTCACTCAGATGATTAAGTCTGAGCTTTCAGTTGTAAAGTAATCAACTTTACTTCCCAAAGGCATGATCATACCAAGTTCTACAGCTGCTTCCCTGAGAAACCACCCTGGTAAAGCCCCTAAGCATATCCATGCCCCCAATGATAGCTTTAGTACCTCCCCAAATCACCCAAGGAAACACAGACAATGACAACCTACCAGTCTGTTAGGTAAGTTGCTTGCTCATAGACCTCCTGTAATTGCACAAGGGCACATAGAGCTAGCTTAGCTCTTCCCTTCCCTGGTAGCCCACATAATCTCCAAGGGTCACATCATTAACCAGCCCTGGTAGCCCACGCTAACCACCAGGGAGGTGTCAAAACAGCAGACTTAACCTGCCAGCAAGGTTTTGAGTAAACAGGTTTGCAACCCGCAATCTGATTATCCAGTCACTTGAAGCCAAACTAGGAAGTCAACTCAAATTTACAAATCCAACAACATGAACAAATGATGATCCCTTACAGTGGATACCTTGTTTTGGCGCTTGAATCATTACCAGTATCAGGCCACCACCTTCACCATCCCACTGTATGATCAACACTATCATGTTCCTGTTACCCAAGATTCACAATGACTATATAATATATATCTCCCAATAAAAATTATTATCTAGTTTATAAATATTTTTCCTTGTAACTTTGCTAAAACAGCACAGCTATGACATTAGTAGAAGAAGTAGGTTCTACATTCTACTTTATTCCCCAAAATTTTACCTGTTGTTTATACTTGCTGTGATTAACAAATCTACAAAAGAATCAGGTCTGGCCTCCTGCTAGACTGTACACCATACCTGATGGGTACCAAGATACAGAAGAATTTGTACTATACCAGAACATGCTTGTACTGGTGCCCAACTTCAATGCCCTGTCAGTGAAAGGGTTCTTTCAGGCACCTATCATTCCATCCCAAGCCCCAACCAAGGAAGGAACCATGCCTGCTTACATGGCCCAACAACTTTGAAGTGCCACATTGGAACCATTTGCTGGGGCTAACAACAACAACAACAACACAGCCTGGATTCAATCTTCCCAAAGCAAACTGGTGCAGATGGAATGCTCACAACGTTTCTGGATTGCAGAGATATCCATCTGACTGACTCATAACTATAACACCTGGTGCAATAAGTGGCACAAAGATTGTACTGTGAAAGACTGGGACACATTCAAACAAGACTTATTGGCATGGTTTGTACTAAAAGACACCACCCTCATGATTATCTGCCAAGTGAAGAACCTGACCCAGACAGGCACTTTAAAGGAACTCACACGTGCTTATGAGGAACTCTATCTATGCGCCTCTGCAGATATGGCATTTTTCACTCCAGCCACACATCCCATGTACCATGGCGCCCTTAAGTCACATATGATGAGACACATCAACCTGGACCAAGTAACCAATCTGCAAAGCCTATATTTCAAAGCAGAGAAGGCAGAGCAGACATGTAACACCCTCCACAAGGCACAGACCGGTAAGAGAGAGACCAAAATATTCTCACTTGACTGGGCGTACCAATTGTCTGCCTCCTGGAAACAACAACAACAGTGCAACCCATAAGCCTTCAGGGTCAAATAGACACAGAAACAGGAACAATGGGCAGTCAAATTGTACCCATTTCCGTGTCACCACCACACAAGACAACCAAGACAAGGGAAAAGCCCAGGGAGAGAGCTAAGCAATCTAAGCTCTCCCTGCACAATTCCCAACTTACCCAACAATGAGTACCACCCCAAAGATGTGGACCAATGCCCAATGATCCAATAATCCAATGATCCAACTACCCTCAGAAGACCCAGTACTTTACACCATTGCCAGACATCCCAATAAACTGATGGCCTATCCTTTCTGCCTTTGCAGTTACACAGGCTCAGCACTCCTGGACTTGGGCGCAGACCAAACCCTAGTCAACAGCAGCTTTGTAGACAAGCTCAAGCTAGCCACTAATCCATTGAAGATTAAAAATGTGGTCCTAGCCAATGAACATCACATTGCTGTGACAAAGGAAAAAGCCCCTTTCTCCATCATACTAGAGAACCTACACTCCATCATTAAGGGACCTTTTATTGACTTCCTCAAATTTGATGTTGTACTAGGGCTGGACTGGCTGTAGAGAAATAGCCCCCATGTAGACTGGGCAACCTCAGTATTAACCATCAAGCGTGAAGGCATCAAGCACCAAATATACCCTGACTCAGTAGACCAGCTCCTGTGTGACCATGTCTTTGTGTGTATCATAAAACCTGGACAAAAAAGAGAACCTCAAGACAATTGACTGGGAATCCTGCCAGTACAAGATCATACACTTCAAAGACCATCAGGACACCACTACGTCTCAAGTCCGTGAAATTATAGCCCACCATCTAGAAATCTTCAAGGAGACTTTACCTGGGTTACCTCCGGAAAAGCATATCCAACACTCCATCCAACTCAAAGGAGCTGTACCTAAGGCAAAACCCATCTATTGTATGACCCCAAACAAAGACAACACCCTACATGCTTACCTCAAGGAAGTGTTAGAGAAAGGACTTATCTGCCCCTCACAGTTGCCTTTTGGCGCTGCTGTATTCTTTGTGGCAAAGAAAGATGGTACTCTTCAATTGGTAACAGATTACTGAGCCCTCAACAAAGTCACTATCAATAATTGCTACCCGCTCCCACTTATTGACAATCTTTTTTGATGCCCTGGGTGGCACCACTGTATTCTCCAAAATTGACCTAACCGCAGGTTACAACCAAATACACATCAAGGAGGAAGATATACCCAAAAAAGTCTTCTGCACTAAGTACAGATCATAAAAATGTGTGGTGCTTGATTTTGGAATGACAAACATGTCTTCAGCCTTTGTGACTTTCATTAAAAAGGTGTTTGCTCCCCATATCGGCAAACATGCCCTAGTATAAATGGTCAATATCATTGTCTACAGCCCTTTGGTAGAACAGCATCACAAGGATCTGGAAGCAGTGTTTGCCACCCTGGCACAACACAAACTGCTAGCCAAACCCTCCAAATGCCAATTCTTGTGCAAACAACTGCCCTTCCTGGGACACGTGGTCTCAAAGGATGGCATTAAACCCAATAACCAGAAAATTCAAGCTATCTGTAAGAGGCCAACTCCCAAAGAAAAGTAAGAGCTCCACACATTCCTGGGAATAGTTGCCTACATGTGGTGGTTGATCCCCAATTGTGGCGTCCTGACTGCACCTCTGTCTACCATAACTGGCGCCAAATCCAAATTTGTATGGATCCCACAATGTGACCTTTGCTTCAGACGCCTTAAGGAAAAACCCACCACTGTGCCTATCCTAAAATACCCCAAACACAATGGGGAGTATCAAATGGTAACAGACGCCTCCAATGCATCCATTGGAAGGGGTTTTACGCATCAAGAACAGCAATGGCAACTTCTTTCCCGTAGCTTACAAATCACGCAAACTCACAGACAGTGAGTGCTGACACCCAATACACAACAAAGAGTTGCTGGCCATTGTAAATTGTTTGGTCAAATGA
This sequence comes from Entomophthora muscae, assembly GCA_014839935.2. Taxonomy (NCBI): domain Eukaryota; kingdom Fungi; phylum Entomophthoromycota; class Entomophthoromycetes; order Entomophthorales; family Entomophthoraceae; genus Entomophthora; species Entomophthora muscae. The sequence continues at coordinate 40,632 of QTSX02000325.1, read as the reverse complement.
TGTTGTTACTTATAACAACAAGAGGAATTTAAAGTCTTGACCAACCACAAATTTCTCATATATTTTAAAACCCAGGCAAACCTCTCCTGCCAACAAGGACAATGGATGAAACTCCTAAAAGATTCAACATGATCATAAAGTACAAACCTGGTGCAGAACTTGCCATGGAAGATGCTCTCTTGCGCCTGTACATTGGAGCTACAAGAGGCAAGAATGGACTCAACCCAGACTGGGCTCTCCTGGTACTCTGAACAAAGGATGAGGGTTTCCCTCCTGGCACCACTGATATTACAAAGGAGACAGCATCACAAGTAAGCATCTATTTGCCAACATGTACAGGACTTTATACCACAAAATGACTGATGGAACCACCATACCTTACATCCCTACACATTAAAACGTAGACACTATCCTATGTTACCACAGGAATCTAGGACATACCAAAAGCTGCAACCTCTACAAGTTCTTTAAACACAAAGCATATTGGCCACCCCTATACCAGGATGTCCATGAAGTCCTAGAGCAATGTGAAGTATGTGAAAAATTTTCAAAAAGCAACACTCCCCCTAAATCTGTAGTCTATTTGTTCAAATCTGCCTTTTAAGGTGTGGGCCCTAGAAATTGTAGGAACCATGCCAGGAAAGCACAGCAAAAAGAAATACATCATCACTGCTATCAACTTTGCCACTTGCTGGCCAGTGGCACAAGCAGTAAAATCCCACACAGGCAATGATGTGTGGTGGTTCATATGAAAGATAATCATCAGCAAGTTCAGAAATCCAGAACTCCTGCTAACTGACAGAGGCAAAGAATTGGCCTCTGAAGATACCAACGTTTACCTCACCAAAAATGAGGTCCAGCACACAGTGACAACACCTTACCACCCTCATGCCAATAGATGTATGGAGCGGCTGAACGGCAGCCTATTTTAAGCCCTGGACAAGCTCATTGCCAGGAGACCTGAGGACTGGTATAAGAAGCTACTGACTGCATTGCTTGTATGCCGGACTCACATGAACAGATCCATCAGAAAAAGCTCCTTCAAGATAGTTTATGGCACACAATCTAATATTATCTAAGTTCTATCAGGACCCAAGCTGGAAATGCCCAGTAAAGTTCCACCACACCCAGACCCTCAAATCATACAGGCCAACAGCAAACAACTAGAAAAAGAGGAAAAACGCCTACAGGATACCTTTTTCCCCATCCAAAAAAGATATGAGGTTAGCAACCAAGTCTGGGTAATAAACATCAATAAGAGTAAATTACAGCCAGAGAAAGTGGGCCCTGCCATTATCCTAAAGGTAAGAAAAAGCAATATTTACCTTGTGCAAGGGCTTGGAAATCACAAGCAATATAAAGTCCTCCATCACAACCACCTAAGGCCCTGCAAAGCAAGACAGAAACAATGCAAGACTGTGCTACCCGCTACCAAATAGCAGTTGGTACAATATGGCACCCAGGCTCCTGACAACCTGCCACCAGAGGAGGCTACCTTCAGCCAGGGGGGGTATCAAAACAGCAGACTCAATCTACCAGCAAGGTTCCAAGTAAACAGGTTTGTGACCCATAATCTGATTATTCAGTTACTCAAAGCCAAACTAGGAAGTCAAATTGAATTACCAAATCCAACAACATGAACAAATGATGATCCCTTATGGTGAATACCTTGTTTTGGCACTTGAATCATTACCAGGATTAGGCCATCCCCTTCACCATCCCACTGTGTGATAAACACTATCATGTTCCTTTTACCCAATATTTAAAATGACTATATAATATGTATCACCTAATAAAGTTTATTTTCTAGTTTACAAATATTTTTCCCTTGTAAGTCTTCTAAAATTGCAAAGTTACAATAGTGGTCTACTCCCCACCCCTAGCAGTCATTGTTCCCTGCTAGGCTGGTTCATCATTTGCCTCTAGTAGTCCTTTGCTACCTACTAGGCAGGCCTTACCTTCCCTAGTAGCCAATGTTCCCTACTAGGCCTATACCTGTCTCAAAACCACAACACACTATCAACTTTCAGCAGTACGTCTTTATTTGAAGCCAAATCAACCCTTATCTGCAAAAATTCTTCCATGTGGATTGTCACACTCCCCCTTGTTCCTTCTGCACCATTTTATGATTACAGCAAGCTTGGGTTTGCCTACCTGACCATGCTGGGACTCACTGAGCAATTGATTACCCACATGGAAGTGTGGCGTCCTTGGGCCACAGCTGCCAATTATGTGATGTGGATGGCCCCCGTCATCTACTGGGCCTTCCAGGCTCAATCCTTCCCCTCAACTGAAGTTTCCCCTGGAAGAAGCCCAGGCCATGGAAAAAGTACTCACCATGAGTTATACATGATAATCAACATTTTATATCATAACCTGCTTTTATATATAACAATCTCTTATCCAGATTGCTTTGTATCCAACTTTCTCTAAACTCCTCCACCTCAGCCCACAGGTGAGAAGTCAAGTTGATACTGAAATATTGCCTTTCCTGGCGTCCTATAGTTATCTAACCTATTTTACTTGGCAAAAGCTCATCTTATCAGCTCTATGACCTCATATTTGGGCAAATAGCCTGTTAGGCCCTGCAATATTATACCTTATAAAGTTAGAATCAGTGCATTATCTGGCCCTGTCACTTCCCTGCTCCCCAGCTACTTCACCAAGTATACAAGTGTATGAATGGTAAGTAGTCTCTGACAACCAGAGCCAGAAACTCAATGCAGCTGTTTAGGGCTTACCAAAACAGCCTTAAGTGTATGATATAATTGAAATGACTATGACTGAGAAAATTGTTGCCATCTCATTTTCTTAACCATAGCTGTTAAAGATGATCCAGTTTTTGCTCTTCTGTGCCATAACCTTTCCCTAAGTATAGAAATACATAATATATATCAGTTAAAACTTTAATTTTAGGGTAAACATAAAGTGTATGTGGTTATCAAAATCATCAAAATCATCAAAATGATCACTATTCTATTTAGCACTATATATAATATTTTTTTTGAAATATATGCTTTAAGCAAACTAGCTAAAATAACACTATTTATATCAGTAAGTAAAAGGTTTCAATGATAGGTTGCGCCAGGGATCAAACTCTGATTACAGGAATCAAAATCCTGTGTGCTAACCATTTTTTTTAGAACCAAGTTTATTACAAAAATGGTGGGGGGGAATGGGGGACGTCACAAGGACTTGCCCAATAAAACATCATGCCAATCAACTTTCCAAGTTAAAGTCTTGGTAAGACTCTGTTCTCCATACAGGCTGGAGTTTCTTGCAAGTCATGTTGTACTTAATGTACTGGCTAGTCGCAATGGTGGAGCATTGGGTTTGAAATTTCCTGGGGATGAGACCACCAAATTTACTTATCTTTTCAAGGTGACACTCAATCTCAAGCTTCCACTGGTGGATCATGATGCCAACGTTTATTGGCTTTGATTTGAGTATCCACAATCTTCTGGCTGCGTGGACTCTGTTAAGTTCACAATGGTAGTATAGTGCTTTTAAATGCTGTGGGGCGTTCCCCATGGTCTTGTTAAAAATATGTCTTTTCCTGGGCTCAAATTACGGAGTCTTGGTCCCAGAAGTTCCCATTGAGCTTTTTTCCAAAAACTTGAACTGCTGGCGTATTTGAAATATCTGTGGTCAACTCCTGCTATTGGTTTGTTGCACACTTTGCATTCTTTGTACCAGTAGTTTTCATTACTGTGGGTCCCCAATTTGTAGGCTCAGTTTAATATTTGCCAACTAGTTGATTGTAGCTTAATAGGTGTAAACTCACTCCTCATGTTGTTGACAATCTCTTTTGCTGACAGTGGTACGTCAGTGCCTTCCTGAGACCAGTCACTTACTAAGCGCGGAAATTGAGCCTTTGGCGTACGCTTGGTAATGCAATTGAAATTTTGTTTGTTAATTTTAGTTCCTTTGCATGTGACTGGGCGGAGCGCATTATCCACAAAGACTTGTAGTCAATCTTTTCCTTCTTGGGTTTTCTTGTTGTTCATTAACTTTGCGCAAATGAATTCATTTACCAGGCAGTGGGGATTATTTTTTGGTGCTGTTGTGACCTTCCATTCCCCTAATCTGAGGGCTCTCATGCTTCTTTGCCAGTATGGTTCCGTATTCATCCTGCTTACCATTCCCGGGTGTGATGCCAGGTAATTTTGCAGTGATTGACTTTTTTTAGGATTAGGGCAAAGGCTATCCAGCCAGTTCAAAGTCCTAGCTTTTTCTGGGCTAAATAAATGTGTGTTCATTCCTGCCAAGAATGATTTACCCCAGAGACATCAAGTATTAAATGCCACAGGTAAAAGTCCAATGCCACCTTCCTTTTCCATTTACGTGACTAATTCAAGTCTAATAGGAGCTGTGGTAAATTTTTTCCAGAGTAATGTTCTAGTGATGGACTCCACTTTCTTTTCAAATGCCACAGAGAATGGCAGGATGTGCGCCACATACCAAATCTTTGAGTACACAAAGACATTCAGAGCCTGTGCTTTTGCCACCAGGTTTAATTTTTTGTATCTCCACTTCACAATCCTGTCCACTAGATCTGATAACAGGCCCTGTTCTATTGCATCTTGGGCAATATCACAAGATGTGAACAGAATGCCCAGGTGTCTGAAAGGTAGGTTTGGGTCAATTGGTGTCATTCCCTCAGGAGGTGGGAAATCAGGTAAGCCAATTCTCATGGTTACAGTTTTTTTCAATATTAGTTTTAGCATTTGAAACTTTCTGATATAAATCCATCAGTTTTAGGAATGTTTCTACGTCCTCCTTGTTGGCCACCCCACAGACTGTATCATCTGCAAAGGCTGATACCTTCAGGGGATCCTGACCCAGGTGAGCAATACCTTTGAGCTTAACTTGACATGCTACCAAAATCAGGTTCACCGCAAAATTGAACAAGAGTGGGGACATGGGGTTGCCCTGGCGGAGTCCCTGGCCTATAGCAAACTTGTTGGTTGTGCCATTGTTGACAATGACTTCAACTCTCAGGTTTTGATATAACGTGGTGATCCACTTGCAGAACATGGGGGGATGCCCACTGCCTCCAGAGAGAACTGTAGGTACTCCCAGAAGACCTGGCCATATGCTTTCTTCATGTTCAAGAAGAGAAGGTAACCATCTGTCACCCCCCTTCTCCCTTGCACTATGTTCTGGACTAGCTCTATGTTATTCCATATAGATATTCCCTGTAAAAAGCCATGCTGGCATTGGTGGAGGGTGGCTTCTGCCACTGGCATCAGTCTATTTGATAGTATTTGGGTGAGCAATTTGTAGTCCACGTTTGAGAGGCTGATGGGCCTCCAGTTCTTTAGTTTGTTGTGTAGCTCCCTTCTTCATGAAGATGAGGCATATCTTCACCTTGTTTCCACCTGGAAACTGGTGGCCTTTGTTCAGGCACCAGTTAAAGAGTCTGGTCATTTCTGGGCCCAGTGGCGCTTGAAGTAGCCTGTACACTTCCACCGGTAAGTTGCCAGGTCCAGGCGCCTTCCCTTTGGGGGCTTCCTTGAGGGTAGCTCTAACTTCCTTTAGGGTGATTGTCCTTACCAAGTCCGCTTGTGCCTCAGTGCTGCAACTTGCCAGAGATGGGGAGGCTATTGCCTGGAGAGCTTCAGCTGCTGCCATGTCCACTTGGGCTGGGGTGTATAGAGAGGTATAGAAAAGTTCTACTTCCTTCCTAATCTCCTCCTCCTCAGTAGCCATAGTTCTGTTGTCCCTCTTCACCTCTGTCATAGCAGTTCAAGACCTTTGCCCCTTCAGATGTTGGAGAGCCTTCTGTGAAGATGTCCCTATGGAGCATTGGAATCTGTACATGGTAGTTGTTTGTGTACAAGTGTCCTCTTTTCTCTGTTCCTTCCTTATCTTATTATGAGTTTTGGAGTACTCTTCAAACCACATCTTTTCCAACATCTTTTGTCTATTGTCTATTATTTCTTTCATTTCTTTTTCTAATCTTAATTTTTCTTTAAATATATTTTTTATTTTTTATTTTTCATATTTTTTACTTTCTTTTTTTATTACCTCTTTTATCTCCTCCCATCTCTGGGCTGGATTCATGTGTGGGCAAAGATTCAATACCTTGATAAGTTGTGTGAGTATAATGGAGAGTTGGAGCCTCCACTCTGGGTCCCTAAGCGTAGTTGGCCTGATGCTCCACTCACATGGCCGTGGTTTCTTCTTACAAATCACCACGTCTACCTGCATGTGGTCTCTTATTGGGGACACACTTGTTTTTGATCTTGATGTGATCTCAGCCAGCAGCCCTGTGACTAGGATGAAGCCCAGTATGGAGCTGTTGACTAACTCACCTCTTGATCCAAACTCTCATTGTGTGAGGGTGGCTGGGCCTTCTGCTTCATCATCAAGTGTGAAGACCAGTCTCTTCTCAGTCATGAAGGAGAGCATTCTGGTGCTTCTTGAGTGGATCTTGGTTCTGGTAGGGAATATGTCTCTGAATGGGTCCGTCCAGGTGTTGAAGTCCCCTATCACTACTGTGTATTTGGGGAGGACAAGTGAGTCAAGGACATCCCATTGGTTGTTGCTTGTTGGGTTTGATGGAAGGTATACACCCAATACCCTCAACTTGAGGTCAGTTCTGGTGTCTACTGCTTCCACCACAAGGATGCGCTCATCTGAGAGCACCACTATTAGGGAGATATCAATGTGTGGGGAGAAGGCCATAACAGCCACGTGTTTGCTCCAGAAGGACTTAAGTCCTATCTGTCTTGCATACAGGTGGTTCTTGGGGTCATAGTCTATGGAAGGGGGGATTGTGTTGTTGTTTAGTTGTCATTTGGTGATAATTATTAGGTCCATATTAGTTTTCTTAAGGTGGTGGATCTTCTGCGCTCTGGTGTCCCAGTTGCACAAGCTCCTAGTGTTAATAGTACCCAATCTCATTATTCCTGGCTGCTCAACCTACAGGCATGAGGTTTCTTTGGTGTCTTGGTAGGCTTTGGTTTCTGGGTGTTATTGTCAGGGTGGCTGATGGGCTTACAATAGTGGGGGTTCCAGGTGCTCTTCCTTACTCCTTTGCCCTCCTTCTGGAATGATGCCATCTCTTCAGGCGTGAAGTCCTGTGAGGTGTTGTCTGGGAGGTTGGAGGGGCTAATTTGGGAGGGCATTGGGGTTGGCTTAGGGCAACTCTGGGTGGGTATTGGGGTTGGATTGCCTTTGGCCTTAGGCAGGTGACCCCTCTTTGGAACTTTGAGTGTCAGTTCAAAGGGTGCCAATGGAGGGGGAGCAGTATGTGCCTGGCTAGTCTTAGCTTTCCCTTGTGGGGGGCCTTGTTCAGTTTTTTTGGCTGTGTCTGGCTCCCTTTGGGTCTAGGGGTTTTCTTACCAGCCATTTTACCTGTTGCCTTGATCCATTTGTGCTGCACAGGATGCTCTTGTACCTTTGGGGCTGCTTCTTCCTCCATTGGCTCATCTTGTGGACTGTTGGGGTCCTGGAAGTTGTCCACTATCCCTCTCTTGATCTGAGCTGCTTCTCGGGCCCAGTCTCTCTTGTGTCTCTCCTTCAGTTGTCCCTGGAGAGCCTTCATGGCAACAGAGTCCTTAGCCAAAGCTGGGAACCACCATACCTCTCTTGGGCAAAGGAACTCCTTGCCGTTCACTCTGAACACTCCATCTTCTGGGTTGTAATCCACGCTTCTGGGATGTACACCCTTCTTGTGAAGGCATTGGCCAAGGCTGTGGCCAGGAAAGTAGCAGAACCTGCAGATCTGCCTCTTGTTCTTGGGTTCAACATAGATCACCTGGTTACCTGATTCCGGCAAGCATATGAATCTTGGGATCTTGATGTTCTTGCGCGTAAATGAGGGTGAAATCTCTACCAGAGCGTGGATGACTGTAGGGCAGAGACACTTGGTCATATTAGCCATCTCCTCCTGGATATTGATCACCACCCTGTAGTAGGACAGGCCTGTGGTGATTGCCGCATGGACCCACTCCCTTGGCTTGGTAGTGGGGACGTCTGTAAAGGTGACCCATTTGGCTGACTGGTTGGCGTACCTGGTGCTTTCCACTTTGAGGGGTATTCCTTCATGGGAGAATTCCGCTTTCAGGGCTGCTTCTCTTTCACTATTGCTTGTGAAGCCCACATCCACATATCCATGTTCAGCCAACCACTTGTGTGCAAACTCCCTGTCAGGGAAGTGCTTGTCAAGGGTGGTTAAGATCATGGCAAAGCATTCATCCATACTGCCTTTAGACAGGTTTTGAAGTGAATCCTCATGGTGTTGGGGAGTGTTGAGCGTGGTAAGGATCTGAAGGGGTTGCCTTGCATGAGCATTTCCCTTACTCTATCTGTAAATGGGAGAAAGTCATTGGGGTTCAGGGTTTGGTCTAGGCCCTTCTTCACCCTCTCACTGTAGGACATGTACTTCTGGGTCTTCCCATTCTTAGGTGGTTTGGCCTCTGCCAGGGAGATCTTGTGAACTATGTTATTCACTGTCTCCTGTATGGTATATCCTTGCTCAATAAAGCTCAAGATGACCTGGGGGTAATTTGTCTGCTTTTGAAGTTGCAAGCCAGTTCAATTTCTATCTCCAGTTGCATCCAAAGCTTTGCTTCAAGGGCTCCAGACTCTGTCTTTGACCATGCCATGATCCCCTCTGGGCTCTTTGACGGGTGCATGTAGACATGGAAGGTCTTGTACGTGGACTTGTTTGTGTGAAGCCAGTTGGCTACTGTAAACAAGTTCTGTTTACATCCCACAAAGTAATTTGCTTTGGCTCCCATTGCCGTCCATTGGGCTGCTTCTTCTGGGGATATTTTCACCTTGAAGAATTCACCAGTTGTATAGGGGTCCAGGATTGCTGCCTTCCAGCAGGTGGCCAGCTTGGCAGGGATGCCTGCGTTAAGCCATTTGGCTGCTTCCTCTGGGTATAGGACCTCCTTGAGGATTATGGCGTCCCTGGGAGATATGTCATTGTCCATCCACTTGACCACCAATTCAGGAGTGAATCCTGCCTCAATCCAGTTAGCTTCTTTGGTGATGGAGGAAGTCTCCCACCAGTTACCAACACTTTTCAAGGGGGATTGGGGGTCCCTCAGGTTGCTATAGATGTGTGCTGTGATTCCCAGCAACTTCCATTTATCTGCATCAGTGATGGTGAAGCCCTTGTTAAGCCAGTACTTCATGTCCGCAGGGTTCCATCCCTGGGCTCTCCACTCAGCTGCTGTCTCAGGAGACCATGTGGTGAATGGGCCCCACTTTGCTGCAATGTTGGGGTGCCATCCCACGACTCTCATTCTGCAGGCCAGCTTGGGGGAGCATTGGCAGTATGACCAGTCCCTTGCTTCCTGGGCACCAAACCTTGTCTTGATCCAGGGTTGTGCTTCTGCTGGGCTGAACATAAGGACTGTCCAACCCTTAGCATTGCTGGGCGTAACTCCAGCTCTGGCCCACCCAATGATCCAATCAATGTTTCAAAAGGTGCTAAAGCACTCTGATAGTCTTTCAGCTGCCATTGGGATGCTTTGGAGTTCCCCTGCCAGAGTAGACAGGATGTATGCTTGGTAGAACTCCACCGCTTCAAATACAGTGAACCCACCAGATCTCTAGAGCTTGTATTCAGCAAAGGGGATCTTGTTTTCTAGGGCATATTTGATTTCCACTGTGGGCATCTTGGTTTTGCGCCATTCCTCAGCCAGTTGGAGCTTCTTGACTCTGCCTTGGCAGAAAAGCTGGGCCCATTCCAGGGTCATATCTTCCCCCAGCCATTTTATGGCCAGGCCAGGTGAAAGACCTTTTTTCCATGCCATTGTGGTGGTAGGGTTGAACCCCAAGCTGTGCCAACAAATGGTTTGACTTACAGTGAATCCCATGCTTGCCCAAGTGTTTGCCTCTTCCTTGCTCATGTTGTGCAGCTCAAGGAATTCCAAGTCCATTTGCGGAAAGGTGCTGTGGGGGTTGTCCTGTTTACGGTGGGGGCCTTGGCCTTCTCTTGATGGGCTTGCAGATTGTCTACTGCCCTTGGATTTTTTTCTGACCCCAGTGGGGGGGCCATCTACCCTATGACTTTGTTCACTTTCTGAGAAATTGTCAGTCTTCATTGGCTCAGGCTCAGGGCTGCCTGCCTCTGATTGACTATTCCCAACTGATGTTCCCAAGTGAATTTTGGATTCCTCTCCCTTGTCAGGAGGAGGGTTTGGAGCTTCAGGTTTGGCAGCAGAGGGCTCCCCATTGTTGGTATAGAAGTCCGCCTGTCCTATATCAGGGGAGATGCCCTGATCCACCTCTACGCAGTGGACTTGGCCTGAGACTTCAGGCTGCAGTGGTTCCTGAGATAGCATGGTTGGCTTTAATAAAAACCTAGTTTAAACTTCTGTTTTTTAAAATCAAAAATCTATCTCAAAAGACTGATTGTAATGAGAGTCCTGTATGCTAACCATTACACTACGCAACCTTGGCTATTTTCATGATGTAAACACAATTTCTTTCAAGTTCAAGATGACATCTACGTAACCTTGGTTAATAATTTTGTCAAAACGCAAAAAAATACATAGTCTGATGATAAATTATGATTTTTTATTTATAAAAAAAGCTTTATTCTAATTCAATTTTTTTGATAATAATCCACAATATTATGCTTCTTAATTATATTTATAAAACCTCTATTATTTATATCTTGAGAACTATATGGTTCTTAAATCAAAATTGCAACCAATATCATAAATGCTCATAATAGTGATTTCATAAAACCTGGAACTTTATTACAGTTTGGTTTCTAAAATTCAATGTATACTATAAGATAATTTTTCAGAAAATATATTGATAAATTCAGATATGAAATAAAATTTTAAACTCATTAGTACTGTAAAAGTACAACCTGCTTGAAAAATGTGCAATTTTCAAATCCAACATAAATAATTTGTATTATAATATTTTGTTTGGTAATTATGTACATTCAATCTTTTTTGGCATTTTAATTACTAAAATATAAGATATATAAATATATCATAGGTATGCTGTTTACTAAAATAGTGTACATTTTTTGTGTGAATAAAATAAACTAATAGGAATTCAAAGTGAATTGTTCAAATCTCCAAGCCTTGTTTATTAAGTTTTCTATGTTTTTGAAATCTAATATTGCCAAATCCTTTAGCTAAATTTCATATCATAATTGTAAGTCATTATTGAGCTCAAAAATATATATGTATTTGGAATATGAAATAAAATTACAGAGGATGTCAGAAAATCACATACTGAGGTATTATTAAATCTGCCAGGGCTAATCCTAAGGATCCTAACACCAGGAAAATACAAGAGAACATGTTATTTTGGTGTATATAATAGCCCATGAAGAAAGTATCTCAGGTGTAAAAAGACTGACTGGGCCTGTGGTCCACAAGGCAAGGGGAATTTCTTCTCAAATCTGGATAAAGGTTCATAGTTGTGTCTTTTACATTGAACTATAGGGAATTGTTTTTTATGATAACAGTACCATCTTTTTCTCTAAACCAATACTGTAGATTCAGAACATATGAGGCATAATACAGGATTGTCAAATTCAACACCAAAAAATTGAACCATATTTCCAATTTGACCTTTTTACTGTAAATTCAGAACCTAAAAGTAAAAATGCGGGATTGTCAAATCCTTGGTCCAAATTTCAAATCACTTTTGCAGGATAGCCTTTTTTAATTAAATTGAATTCTTTTTATATTTATTTGAATTTTTAAAAATGCAGGAACTCATAGACACTTTGCAAAGTTCAAGTTGAACTGCATATTTCCAATGGACAAAATGAATTAACTGGAATCAGATTTGAAGCGTTCAAATCCATCAACCATTTTCATTAAGTTTACTATGTTTTTTGAAATTGCGGGATTGTCAAATCCAAGAACCAAATTTCAAATCACTTTTTAATGCCACTATTAAACTCAGATATTAATTGCAGGAACTGGAATCCAAATTGAATGTAAAGTAAGAAACTAGGAAAAATCAACCCAAATCAAGAAGCTTCACTCTGGATAAAATCAAATGGAAAATAAAATCTCAACAATCATGTTTAGACATGAAATTAAGTGAAATGTAAAATTGTCTAAACTAGAAATGATGCAATATTCTGTACTCTAAATCACTAATATAGCAATCATAAACTCATATAATGATTTATGAGCTACTCTCCTGATGATGCAGAAATTTTTTAAAAGTTTTTGGCCCCCAGCGTAGCCAAGGGGCAACAAAACTTTGTTTCAAGGAAGAAAGGAGAGGAAAAGATAAACCATCAGTTTAATAACAATGTATTCATGTATTGCTACTAAGGATACTTGATTACAGTATATTTTAGAAAATACTAATAATAAAATAGAATTATATATTACAATCTGTTTTTACCATGTTGCCTTTTCCTTGGTGTGTTGATAGTTCATTTGCTTTTGATAAGGTGTTTGCATTTAATTGGATGGTTTCACCTCCAGTTGCCTTGGCAATAGGAAATCAAGCCGCCTCTGCAACCACAGTAAGTCTTGGGGAGGCAGCTTGATTTCCTATCACCAAGGCAACTGGAGGTGAAACCATCTAATTAAATGAAAACACCTTATCAACAGCAAATGAACTATCAACACACCAAGGAAAAGGCAACATGGTAAAAACAGATTGTAATATATAATTCTATTTTATTATTAGTATTTTCTAAAATCTACTGTAATCAAGCATCTAAATTTTAGCTGTCCTAAAATGGAATAGGGTGATTTTGAGAATGTCTATGATTCCTAAAAGAATTAGCACAAATCCACTCTAGATCCTTTGGCATCCTTTTTGAGACACCCATAAATCATATTTATTTCAAATTCCTTGCAATTATGGTTTGAAACTTGGTTCTTGGATTTGACAATCCTGCATTTTCAGATTTTTTAAGTTTTCCATGATGTCTATGATTTGTTTGAAATACAGGAAATCTCAAATTGTACATTAGAATCCCGCATTTCTGATTCATGTATCCCACATTTGTTTGCTGGGTTTTGTCTTTTGTTAGTTGAGTTATCTGCTCAAGAGATTCAAAATTTGCCAATTTAAATAAATCAAAAAAGTCAAATTAAATGTTTGATTTTATTTATATTTTATTTTTCACTCAGCTGAGTTGCCCGCAAAAGTGATTTAAAATTTGGACCAAGGATTTGACAATCCTGCATTTTTACGTTTAGGTTCTGAATTTACAGTATTTGTTAAATAATTTTTGGTGTTTTATTTGAATTTTTCAAATTGCAGGAACTCATAGACACTTTGAAAATTTTAAGTTGAATTGCATATTCCAAGTAAAAAAATAAATTTACTGAATTAAGATTTATATTGTTTAATTCCACCAACCACTCCATTAAGATTACTATGTTTTTAAATATGGCATTATTTTCAAATCCAAGAACTGAATTTAAAATCATGATTGAAAGCCATTAGTAAACTCAAAAAATAATTGCAGAATCTGATATCTGATTTGACTATATGGTAAAAAATATGACAAAGCAACCCAAATCAAGAAGCTCCACTAAGATTAAAATCCATGAAAAATTCACTTTTATTAGCTATATATAGACATGAAAATAAATAAAATGTAAAATTTTCTAAAATAGGCTCTAGTAAAATATTATACACTCCAAATCACAAAAATATATATTGTAATTTAAATCAAGAATAAATAAAAAGTAAACAACAACAAAAAATAACAGAAAAATTTGAGTTAAATATAAATCTAAATTAAAAATAGTTATGTTTTATTTTCTGATGAACAGACAGCACAGCACTCAACCAGCTCTTTAAACAGGACAAAAGGAATACTTTCCAAAAGTACAACACATAGGGTCAAGGAACAGACCCAGAACACAGAATGGGCACATTGAGCCCAATACTCAGGTCTCTCAAGGTGTTAGTTTCATATAACTGCCCTATATATCAATCAAGATAAAGTAACCTAAATTCTAGAAAAAAGCACTCACAGCCTGCCACCAAAGTCTCTCATACCAGGGTCATTGGGAACAATGAGGTACATACACCCCCACAGTTTACTCAGTTGTAACATGTCCCTGCACACTGGATCCCAGAGTTGCCAGTTAAAGTTCTTAGATATTTGAAACTTTCTATGTGCCTCTGATAAAATCTGAAGAGCCAGCTGCACCTGTTGTGTATTTCATAATTGAGAGTAATGATGCACATGAGAAATATGCTTTGTTTTATAAAAATGTGCCTACCCTGTGTATTGATCCTGATAGTGTAGATGTCCCAGTATTCACCAAGAATAGGTGCCAGTTGTCAAATAGCAAGTATAAGGCTATTATTAATTGTATATCTTGTGGAATTTCTATCCATAATAAAGGGCCTAGTTTTGGTACAAGACTAAAATACATCATCAAAGTCAATAAAATTTATGATTACACTGGTAGAATTTCTAAAATACCAAAGGCAAAATGGCAGCCTAAGCTATCAAAGCCTGTGTACATTGATGAAATAAAACAGTGGTTAGCCAGATATTATCATCTGTATTTTCTCTCAATTTTCAGGATACTAACTGTACCACACTGTCCCTTCAGATGAGGGAGGTGTGAAGGTAGGTACAGGTATGGCTCAACAGATGATGGGGCCTAACTTTAACAAGTAGGAAAGGGCCTTCTCAGCCATGGCCCTTGGTCCAGCTTCTGGCAAGGCAGAGTCAATAAGCCCAGTGTGTGCCAGATATAGCACTCCCAGGAATCAACTACTCTGGCCAGCAGTGTCAGAAGTAGGTGGGGTTGAGACAGTAGGTTTAGGTGTTAAGGGCAGTTCCATTGGAACCAGGTAGGCAGAAGTGGTCTTGTATTTCTCATTAAATATAAGGGGATATATAGTTATTTCTTTGCTATTGCAGACAATGTGGTAGAAATCTTTGGGTGAGTCTGGGTGGGTGTACCAGTGTAGGTCTTTCAAAGTTCAGGGTTCTTGATTGGGATTCAGGTAATACTCAGTGAAATGTACAGGATCAAAAAGAGCTTCAGGGGAGGCAGTAGTAATCAGGCACTTCTGGGTCTCCAGCTGGGGCTTGATATTCAACTCCTGAAGGTGAGTTTTGGTATCTGGGAAAATGTAGGTGAAAGAGTATTAGAAATATGTATGGAAATAGATTGGTGAATCAAAGGTTCATAAACTTTTATTGGGTAATAATGACAATACATATTCTCACAGGTGCTCTTGGCTTATATAGTTACTTACCTGCAGATGCTTCTGGGCATTATTCCTGGGCTATCTGATTGACATGTTTGGGCATCTTGAATTCTGTTGTCTGGTTGGCTGGCTTGTTGTTATTTTTAAGCTCTTCAGGAACAGAAGTTTGACCTGTTAGTGGCCTATCTTTGCTTGGCTGTTAATTGATTGTGGCAGAACTGGTTGCAGATGTCATGAGAACATCTTCAATCTGGTTACAAAACTTATACTGGACTGACAATAATTCTTGAGCTTAAATTTATTGATTAAAAAAGGGTTCCCAATTGGGAGTTCCCAAATTACTAAATGGAGGGGGGGGCTTGAACTAGGGGCCCTGGGGGGCTAAAATTATCCTGCCCAGGCCCAGCCAACCCCCAAGGCTCAGGCATAGCTTTTGGAGCCCAGAACAGGCCTCACAGCAGTCAGCAGGGGATAATTGATTTTTGCACCTGAATATTTTCTTTTTGAAGCAAGTTCAGGTGCAGGGAAAATCCTGCTGCCCACAACCTCCTCCTGGCAGCAGGATGCAGGTTCAATTACTACACAGGTATCAAATTTGTTACTTCTGTAACCCTCTTCAATCAATGATAGCCACAGAATTTTAGCTTTATAGTTCCAAAACACTTATTTAAAAAACCATGGTTGATTTGGGCTTCTCCTAGAAATTATTGGGTGTTTCAATGTATAATTAAAACAGAAAGAAGAATATCAGGATTAATGCATCTATACTGAAACATATCTTGCACTAAAAGAGAGCAGGAATTTCTAATTTTTCAATATATATGAATTTTCTTCTTTGCTCTATTTTAGACATAGGTGGACTGAGAAGGGATCCAAGGATGGCATGTCACATTGTCCCACTATCAGATCCCAGACCTACTCTATGGTAGCGCTTATTGGACTCTGTGGTTTAGACTAGTATCAAATTATTAAAGATTTAAAAAATAGCAGAACATTTCTTAATAATTTACAAGTTTTCAAGGAATACTTAGAATTATCTATTGTTACACCACCAAAATTTTAGAGCTTGACAATGTGAGGCTTCATAAAGTAGATTTAGTTGTTTCTGAATTTCACTCATTGACAAAAAAGCCACACCTCTAGCCACCACCTCTCTGGCTGTCCAACAAGACTTAAATTTCTTCCAACCTATTCCCCATTTCTTAATCCAATCAAGGAGATGTTTGGATGGATTAATAAACAATGAAAAAGGGGCTCCCAAGGATACAGTAGCTTTCACAGCTATGCCAACAAGCAAAAATACTTCAGATTTAAATTAAAATAACTCAGGTGTAAACAAAGTTATGATAGGGAGCGCCTTTTGAGGAAGCTTCAAATGTGGAGTTGAGAAGAAGAGAAGTAAATTTTATTGGATAATACTTTAGAATTATATAGCTTTAACTGTGGCAGGGATTTAGTTGGATCAAATCTAGGGGTTGATCATGTGCAGGATGGGTTTGAGTTGCTGGATACTTGGACATTAATGTGAAATTTGCTTTGTTTCTATTTCCAGCATGTCAAACTGTATACTGGAAAGGCACAAAATAGGGCAATGACTGGATGGTAAGTGGGTTGGCAGTAGCCAGAATACTTGTACATCCAGCTCCTTGACACCCCCCTCTTAAGGGGTTACTATGGTACATCAGGAGGGGGCTTTGTCTTGACAGCTGCCACCTGATGTTCCTGGAGTTGTTTGCTAGTGAGTACTAGCCGTGCCAAGTGTTCCCCTTTGCTGAGGCAAAGGCAGGATCTATGGTATTTCTTGATGATGGGCTCTTTGGCGCCCTGGAACTTAACCAGGTAGGTGTTCCTGTCCGGTCTATATTTGATGATTCTTCCTGGTCCCCTGTATACTGAGTCTAGATTCTTTCTGTTCCCAGCCAGGACCCAGAGGGGGGAGTTGATGGGGAGTGGTTCCTCTTTATTGGTTACCTTTTGTGCTTTGAGCCTTTTTGTTTCTGCTATTTTAGCTTCGAGGCATATGTGTTGTAGAGCTGATGCTTGTTCTACTCTGGGAGGTTTTCCTGGGGGGATTTTTATGTAGGGCTTCTTGTTGTGGGTAATTATTTCTGGTTTGTACCTGTAGGTTAGCTCAAACGGTGAATGCCTTTTCCTTGATTGGTGCAGATTGGGATACTATTAATGCATGTTTCACGTATAGTGGTCATGTGCTTTAGCTTTACCATCCATTATTTTCTCTAGGGTCCTGATAAGACTGCCATTTAGGCGTTCAACATACTGTTGGCTTATGGCCTGTAGGGCAAGGTTGTGGAATGTTTAATGTTTTTGGATTTTAAGTTGTTGTTTACTACGTGACCTGATAACTCTATTGCTCCATCAGTTATGATGTAGTCTGGAGTGCTGTAGTCAGCTATGATTGCTTTGTTAATGAATTGGTTTATTTTTTATGCTTTTTGATTCTTTGTTGCCCAGCAGATAGGCCAGCATATAGCAAAATCAATGGCTACAATTAGGAAACATTGATTTTTTTAGTTTATGGGAAGGGTCCCACTACATCCAGCCCCAAACCTTAAACGGTTCAGGGTCAGGTACTGGGTAACTGTTGGCTGAGGAGCCTTGGTGCTGGCGTATTTCTCACACACTGTGCAATTTTTAGAACATCAATTATATCTTGTTTAAGATTGGGCCACCATACTATCTTGTTTAAAGTGAGGTATAGATTGTTAGCCTTTGTGTGTCCTAATAGACGGTGATGTCTTAGGATAGTGTCAACTCTTTGTGCAAGTGGTATATAGGGAACATGTTTGTTGTTAATGATTTGGTATATAGTGCCATTTGATAAATGGAAATAATTTTTGTTCCTTACTAATGTATTGTGGATTAGTTGGTGTGTTGAGGGGTCTTTCCCTTTGGTTTTATACTCAGTGTTATATAGGTTTGGCCGTCAGGGTCTAGGTGATCAGGGTGATCCTCTCTAGGCTGACATAGTCTAGAGAGAGCATCAGCTGTGACCAGCTCTGCCCCCTTTTTGTATTGGATGTACAAATTAAGCTGCTCCAGCAGGGACATCCATTTGGCTTGTTGCCGTGCAAGTGTGTTCTGAGTTTTGAAATAGATTAAGGATTTATGGTCAGTTAGTACACAGACGTTTAAATGTCCTTCCAGATAACATCTCCATTTCTTGCATGAATGACATATTACTAGAAATTCCTTATTGTTTATTGGGTACCTTTTCTCAGTATTAGTTGGTTTCCTGCTTTTGTAACATACTGACAGGAAGTCTTGCTGCCCTGGCTGGCAAATGCACAGGACTGCGCCAATGGCAGTGTTACTGGTATCTGACTCAAGCTTGTAGCACCCATTATTGTTAGGGTATTGCAAAATTGGTGCTTTGATCAAAGCTTGTTTTAATAATTGGAAATTCTTGTCACATTCTGGAGTCCAGATGAATTTCTTTTTGGCATTACCCTTGGTTAAGTCATTGATTGGTGTGGTTAGTTTTCCGCAGTCTTTGATGTATTTCCTTAGGTAAGCTACCATTCAAAGAAAGCATCTAACTTGTTTAACAGAGGTAGGGCGTTGCATGTTAATTATGGATTTTATTTTTTCTGGATCTGCTTTTATGCCACCATCAGAGACAATGTGGCCCAAGAACAGGAGTTCCTTTTCCATAAATTGGTACTTACTGGGCTTGGCGTGAATTTTGTGCTTTGCAAGTCAATTGAGTGTCTTGCAGACATGCGTGAGGTGTTCCTCTTTGGTTTTTGAGAATATGATGATATTGTTGAGGTAGCATAATGTATTTGAGAGGCCATTCAGCGCTTGGTTCATCATGGTGAAAAACGTTGTGGGGGCATTAGTCATCCCAAAGTTCATTTAATCAAGTTTCCCAGACATCTCTGACTGGTACAACGAGCCCATAGGGCCATAAAGGAATGATCAAGAAAATAAAAAAGTGAATGTCTAAGGGGGAGGGGACAAGGAAACCGGAAGGCCTAGAGAAAAACCTTGAGAGAGGGGAGGGATGAGGGGCATCTGGACCACTTCTGGGAGGACAAAGGATGCCTGTTTCTGCTCTGGAAGTAGTATCAAAGCCAGGGATTGATGTCCATTTGTCTTCTAGTTCCCAGCAAAATGCTCTGGATGGGTTGCCAAAGAAGACCTGGCTTATAATCCACCCAAGTTTGTGCCCTAAGAGAGAGTTTGGAGCTTTTGCTGGATGGGGAGTGGAGACAAACAAATTGATAACAGCAGAATGGATTAACCATAACACAGTGTGGAATACTGCCGCCTGGAAGGACTCAGGTATTTGGGAGGGGGAGTCAATGAAGAGCCAGTCTAATTCCAACCCCTCCATAGGTGTGGAGTAAGGGCGCACTGGCCAAAGAATTGTGCAGGCAGTTTGCCATACTCTTATGCTCTGGGGGCACTCAAAGAACTGGTGGTCACTGTGTTGTTTGCTCTGCATCTGTTACAGGTGGGATTCAGGCAATTACTGCAGTCAGCCATATGGTATACCCTGAGGAGAACCTTCCATGTGTTTGTCTGCATCTTGAGATTAATCATTTCCTTGTGGCAGTACTGCCAAGACAGGCTTGCCTTGAGACTGGTGTTGTTGTGTGGGAGTACCTCCAATATTTCTGGCACCGTCACTGGCCTTGGGGGTTCCGGGATGGATGCCCCAGGGTGAGCAGGGAGGCCCATGAACATTGGGCGTCATACCAGTCCTGCCCTGCCTCTATGGGCAGCTGAAGGTCTGAATGAGCTGATACTCCAAGATTCTTTGTATGCTGAGAGCATTGCTTTCCAGAAAGGATCCATCCCTTGGGGGCCTCTCTCAGTTGTTATCCTTGACAGCCAGTTGTTAAGGGTGTGTTGCTTGTGAGCCAGGTTCAGGCCAAGATCCCTGGCCAGTTGTGTCCAAAAGCGTTGGTCTAGTGAGACTTGGTAACATGAGTTGAGAGTACCATGGACATTGTACATCCAAAAATTCTGGCTGAGGTCCTTCAAACATCACATAAGCCTAGGCCACCCCTGAGCTTGTTGCCAATCAGCTTTATAGTGACAACTGGTTGAGTACCTGGTCTTCACATTGTGTGTTGTAAAATATTATTGAGACTCTGGAAGAATTTTTGGGATAGAGGGAAGAACTGTGCAGGGTACCAGACCTTTGAGTATCCAAGTGTGTTCACTAGTTAGAACCTGCTGATCTGAGTCACCAGGTTGCATTTCCAAAGGACATGGAGAGGGAGACAGCACCCAAAATGTTTGACTCCATCACATGTGTGTCAAAACCACCCACCTTAAGCCATGTGCCCAGATGGCGTACTGTGTTCCTGGTTGGTTTTGTGACCAGAGGGGGTCTGAAGCCCAGATTGCCCAAAATGATGGCTTTGGACTTGCTGGTATTCACCCTGGCCTGGGAAAGTTTGGAGTAATCCTTGAGAGCCTTTTTGAAGATGGATAAATTAGTCTTGGGGGCCAGGCCTACAACACAATCATCAGCAAAAGCCTTGATTGTGAAAGGTTCCTGTCCATATGTTCTGAGGCCTGACAGTTTGCCGCTGAGGTGGCAAATACATGGGTCAATGGCTAGGTTATAGAGAAGAGGGCTGAGGGGGTCTCCCTGGCAAAGGCCACAAGACAACATGATTCCATCTGACTCTCCATGGGCTGTTGCCACTTGGATAGATGACTCATTCAACAGGGATACCAACCATGTCCTAAAATTTACAGGGACTGAGTGGGCTGAGAGGTATGCGTTGAGGTAGGGCCATGATACTCTATAATACACCTTTTCTTGGTCCAGGAAGATAATTATACCATTTGAGACTTGCCCCAAAGGATATTTGTCACAGTATTAACAATGTTGGAATACTGCAGCCTGGAGAAAATCTGTGTTGGTTAGGATGTGTGGCAAGAGGGATTGTTCTGCATATTCTAGCCACCAAGATTTTACTTAACAGTTTCTGGTCTGTGTTCAGAAGTGTGATAGGCCGCCAATTCTTCAGCTCTGCTCTTGATCCTTTCTTATGTAGCAAGATGGTTAAACTATTACCTCCACTGGGTATAGTTGATCCATTTCTCAGGGCCGTGTTGAAAAAATCCAGAAGAATTGCCACAAATAGAGCAAAATAATGTTTGTAGAACTCATATGGTAGCCTTTTGGACCCAGGGGCCTTCCATTTTGGTGCCATATTGATGGTGTCTTCTGGCTCTTCCATTTCAATAAGGCAGGCCAGATTATTCATTTTGGGGGTTGTTGGAACCACTTCAAGTCATTTACTGAGGGCTGTAGGATTGGCAACCACCAGAATTAACTCATTTCACAAGTTGAATTACTGAATGTTGCCAATTTGTCAACATTCAGTAAGTCAACATTATTTTAGTATTTATCTGCCGGAATTGGGCATTTCCAAAACTAAGCTAATTTTTCATAGTGAATTATTAAGCAAGAATTGCAAAATTAAAAAGGAACAGGCATAATGTTGACACCATTTAAACAAAGGCTTAATTTTAAGCCAAAAAATCAATATAAATTACTATGAAAATGTAAGTTTCTTTGTACTTTTACATTAAGGTCAACTCCAGTAAGTAATATTGGGATGTCAACCCCAAATAAGAATCCATAAATTTCTTAATAAAATACACAATATTCTAAAAATAACTTTTTTTATATTTTATACTACTGTTTTTATTAAATATATATTAAGATAAGCATTGAAAAAAGACATATGACAACTTTCAAAGTGTTTTTTTGTATTATTAAGATATTTACTGTTATTTTAAACTCACTGGATAAACTATAGCTTATTTCCAGAAGTCCACTTAAGCCAAAACACATATGTTAAAACTAGAAATTATATATGTATTTATAATGTCAACTTTGTGTCAAATTGATGTGTTGCCTAAATTGCAACAAAGGGGCTTGGCTAAGCAAACAAAGTGACATAATTTAAGTGAGATTTAATAGAAGAGTTACTATAAAAGAACGCTGACTGCCTGAATGTTGACACCTTCACTGGTTTATTAGTAAAACACTGCCGCTTAACAAAAAGCACACATACAATGGTATGGTAATTCAGGCCAAAGTACCCAGGGCTATACTTTAGGCTTCCCTCTACAATCTCTATCATTTATTTTATAAGTTACATATGCAAATCTTTAAATTTTTTAAATTTAAAAATAATCAGTTTTGGCCTTAAACAACCATTTCCAGAAAATATTAACCAAGCTTTATAAGTGATTTACATAGTGTTTTTCTAGCTTAATGCTGACTGTCAGTATATCAACGTGAAAATCAAAGCATTTTTTATGCTGACAGACTAAATTAAATATTTTTGACTATTGTGACTACCAGAATGTTGACTTTTTATTTAAACATGGTTTTTTTCTATTCTTTACTAATAAACTAGCTCTAAAATTACTTTTCATACTTCTATAAACTATTTACTTAATAATAAAAAATAAAACAAGTTGTTTTTATTTAATTTTATTCATGTTTCACATGATTATTCTTACTTTATGAACTCTACTCTAATTATTGTAGGAAAAATCTTCCAGGAAGCCACAAAAGAACCCCAAGTCAACCAAAAAAGTGCCCAAAGCCTCTGGAAAGGCCCAAAGTTCCTACCCCCAAAAAAAACTAGCCAAAGAGCCCTCAAAGACTGAGAAGACAAAGGAGAAGACCCCAGACCCTGAAAGCAAAGAGCCCTCCCCCTTCCCCCTCCTCTTCTCCAAGCTGGTACCAATCAGAAGGAGTTGAGGTTCCACTAAACAAGGAAGAAAGAAGATACCCAAGAGTTCAGAGCCCCAGCCAAGCCAAGATGAATCAAGCTCAAAGGAATCAAGCCCCAAGGAATAAAGCTCATCCCAGTCCAAGAAGAGCAAGAATCTAACTCCAGATAATTTCCCTCCACCACCCAACAAATCTGCACCTCCATCTTCCTCATCAAGTATCAATAAAGAATATCCTGATGATTACCTGTCTGACTATTATCAAGCACCAATTGGCCCATGGAATCCCCTAAAGGTTCACAATATATGTAATGTCAAAGGAGAGTTTAAGCTCCCAAAGAAGTTCCCTTGGTTTTCTCCTCTAATGTCTGTCAAAGGAGGTGTAAGTTTAGTCTGTGATGGATATATTTTTAATTACAACAATAAAAAGAGAGCAAGAAGAAGCAAGCATTATGTGTGTGAAGATAGAAGCTTTGTTGCCAGGATCAACACAGAAGGATGGGATAAAGCCACTAGTGAAAAAGGAGAGCATACACGCCATGCTCCAATCAATCTTATTGAAAAGCTTCTAAAGTGGTACCTCTACCAAATGGTTCCAGTCTCCAAAGGTTTCAAGGCTTCTGATCTGGCAGTTAAGGCCACCACACACCTAAGTAATGAGAACCTGAAGCATATCCCTGACTGCAACCAGTTAGTGAAGTACATATGTGACAAACACCATGATATATTCCCCCATAAGAAATCTGCCATGATCCAAGGAGAGTTAGTCTTGACAGAGGAGTTAAAGATGTTCAATGGTGATGAGGTAATCCTTTTATATGATGATGGGGATACAGCAGAGGCAAGAATTATATGCTATGATACACAAAAGAACTCAGAGCAGTTAAGAGATTCAGAGACTTGGTTATATAATGGTATCTTTGCAGTATGTCCTCACCTTTTTTACCAACTATGGGCTGTATATTCCCTTATTAAAAGCAAGGTGCTCCCATTCACCTACTTTCTGCTTCCTGGGGCAACAGAAGAGATCTACACAAAGGCCTTTAAAATCCTTCAGGAGGGCATCAAAGCCCTACCCAGTAATAAAAAGAGTCCCCCTGGCCATAACACTAGAGCTAATCCAGATGATGATGAAAAGGATGAAGCCACCCTTGCTGCAGAACAAGAAGCTCAAGATAAAGCACTTGGGCCCTCAACTGAAATAATAGACTATGAAACTGCTCAGTATAACGCTTTTGTAAACACCTTTGATGGAGAGGTCCAGGGGTGTTTTTTTATTGACAGGCTGTCAACAGGCAACTAAAGGGTCTACCTGAGCTCAGCAAGCTCCACCATCTAGATACATCAGGAAAGTGCAAGTTCTTAATTCAGCAGTTTGTAGCACTAGCCTTTGTAAAGCCAGAGCATGCTGGATAAGCCTTTGAGCTCCTATGCCAGGATCAATATGCCAAGAAACATGATGGTGCCTTCTACCCTTTCATTGAATATTATGAACCACAGTGGATTGGACATAAGGTCACTAAGCGCTGGAGGAAGCCCAGAGCTAAAGCCAACTGAAACTGATATCAGGAAGTTCTTAAGAATGAGATGAAAAAGACTTCATCTTTGGAGGGCTGGTATAAGCATATCAAGTCCTCCTTTGGAATCAAGCCCAGATACAACACCTTATATAAGAACCTCAAAGTCCAACAGGGGAAGACTGCTGCATCCATCAGAGATATTGAGAAACACCCATCCAAGAAGAGGAGAACCACCAAAGAGAAACAGTATCAAGAGAAGATCAAGGATGTTTTCAAGGCCAAGTATAAGCTTTCAGAGATTTGGGAATACATCAAGAAGATTGCCACAGTTCTTAATGGCAACCAGGTGATTACAGTCTAGCTTTCAATTAAATTTTTTGAGTATTGCCTAATTTTTTATATAGTTCTTATAAGTTAAGTATAATATTTTTAAATAAATAGTTATTCTAAATATTTTATCAATAATTCATGATACTGTTTTTATAAAATCATTGATTTTCTGTTGATAGTTTGATGCTTTAGACTGTATTACATGGCTTATATTGGTATTTTACTAGTAAATTATATGTTTTTTTGTAGTTTTCAATATAGAATAAAACTTTATATTACTGTTTCTGATTATTATATTTTCCTATATATGTGAAACTTTTATGTAGTATCTTTTTGTGTATTGGATTTTTTTGTTTTTATAAGTGGGAAAAATATTTTATAGTAAAGATAGCTAATTTCATAGTGAATTATTTTTAAAGTGTATTTTTATGAACTTTTTTAATTGTCATGTATATTTTTTATGGACTTTTTAAAATCTATGTTGTCACATTACCCTAAAAAGTATCTTGAAGCTTAATTTTTATTAAGTAAAATGTTCAGGAAACTGGTTTCTGCTTATTAAAAAAGTGTCAACATTTAATAGTCTGCATGAGTTAAAACTTAATTCTGACTTTTTAATGCTGTTGAAATTAAAGTATTTTTGATTCTGATTGTCAACATATAGTAAGTCAACTTGCAGAATGAGTTAATTCTGGTGGTTACTGTAGGATTTGGTTCACCTTTTGAAGCGTATAGGTTGCTGTAGAAAGTATGGGTTGCCGCCAACACCCCTTCCTTTGAGGTGTGAGATATGCCATTCTCAACTACCTCCAATATTGTCCTCTGTGATCTCCTAGTTTTATACATGAAAAAAAGGCCTTGTTAGGCTGTTTGCCTTTAATTGCTAGGGATATTGCAGCTTGGAGGCAGGCCAGGTTTGAACGGCTTTGCTCAATTCTGGCAAGTTTTTCATGGGCCGCTAGCCAGGCGGCTGTCCAGCCCACGTTTTTTTGTTCTGGCATGTTTGCCTCCAGATGTCTAATAATGTTAGTGATGCAGAGTTTGTAAGCCTTCTTAGAAGTCTCAAGTTGGGAAAATTCCTTAAAAATCTGTCCCTTCACATTGGCTTTGATGGCAGCCCATTGATCCGCTTGCTTGTGTTTTCTTGTTGATCTCAAGGTCCAAGTTATTGATCAGCCAATCCATTGTCAGTTTGAGTTTTTGGGGAGCATACAGGGTTGTTGTGTAGCGCATACCACCTGGTCTCCCAATTTAATTATGGTACAGAGGAGTCTGTGATTAAACCTGAGGGTGTCCACTGGCAAATGTGGGAAAAACACAGACTCCAAGCCTGGGGAAATGAATATATAGTCTATGCAAGACGGAGAGAAATCTATAGTTTCCACAGGGTTGATCCACGTCATAATTGATGGGTATCCAGTCTCAAAGTTTTCAATGTCAATAAGTATCAAGCCTTGCTGCCAATCTACAAACAGACTAGAATGGTCCAGAAGGGGCATTGGTGGAGCCTTATCCGCTGGCAGCAGCCAGGAGTTGAAATCCCCCACAAAGATTGTATCTGGAAGGAACTCAATCTGCTTGAGTTGAAAAAAGAAGGTTGCTTTATCCTTGTGGGCTGATGGGTCGTAAATAACTGCAAAGGTGAAATTCTCACTTCCAATGTCAATATCTGCCATTAAAAGTCTACTGCCAAGATGTGTACATTTGTTAGTTGCTTTGATTGATGATCCCTGTCTGATCTATATGCAACATTTTGTGGACCAAAGGGTGGTGTGTGGTAGCATGGGCCTCTGAAACTGGGCCCAGCCTCAGCGCTGCAGTTGACTTCAGTCAAGCCAACTAGATCAGCTTTGAGGGAGAGTAGGATATTTATTTTCTTTGCCTGGGACTGTGGGCATGAAAATCCTGCAATGTTGAGCATCCCTATTCTAGTTGCGGTTCCAGTAGCTACTATGCCAATGTGGCCCCACCAAAGGTAGGACCACTATTGTCATTGGCCGCTGAGTCTTTGGGTTTTTTGGGCGCCTTGGGCTGTTTGGGGTCTCCAACTGTATATGGGGCTGGCTTAGTCACTGCAGCAGGTTTAGTCTGGACCTTGCATCTTAGTCTGCCACCCTCCTGTGACAAGGCCACTTGATCCCAATTGACTGAGTCCAGGTGATGTGCATGTAGCATATTCTCTTGGGCCGCTGCAATAGGGGGGTAAGCCAATGAAACTTGGGCCAGGTTTTCCAGGGGTTCCTGTTCCATCTGGGCCAGATTTTCTATTTGCTCATCCATTTCAAGGGCATTGAGAGACTGGATCCCTTGATCATGCATTTTGGTGGTATGAGGTGCCTTTGCATGGGCAGAATCAGATACTATTATTGGTTGAGACTGAGGTTAGGTTTGGGACTTTGCATGAGCCTTTTTCTGGTGCAACATGATTGGCTTGACCACCTCATACTCAGTCATGGTGCCCCAGGCTAAGGCTACATGAGCATTAGTCTGGGTATCAGTTGGCTCAGTATTCTGGGGCTCCTTGGGGGTGTCTTGTTCCGCAGCCTGGACTCCCACTATGGTTGTAGAGCATATAGCCTCTCTGTGGTCAAGAGAAGAGCATAGCGCACAAATGGGCGGGGTTTGCTCTGGGAACACCTTATACTTGCCACTCAAAGTACCATCTTTTTTCAGAATGGTTGCACGGCATGGAATGGACAAAATTCTGCTATTCTCATATGGTTTGATCATAGCCATTGCCTTTGCTGTGGTCAGGTGTCCCATGTAGGGGGTTTTTAGCAGCTAAAAACTGCACAATTTCCCCATACTTGGAAATTTCTTCCTTAAGCTGGGATTCCACCTCCTCTCTGGGCATGTCCAAAGGCAGTGCCCCAAAAGAAATGAAGAGTGTGGTGTTCTGGTTGAATTGGGTGCAGGTGATGGGTAGGACTTTCTGGGTCTTCTTCCCCTTGGGATCAGTAATATCAAGGATGAAGACTTCTTTGCTGCCTGATCTGCATCTCCTTGCAGAGGAATCCAAGATCAAACAAGTCCTTTAGATGGCTCTGGTAAAGAGACAAAGCCTTTGGATACTGTGGGTTTCCTGTCCACCAGTCCTCATTGTGTCCTGGATTGTAGCCAGGGACCAGCTGGAAGGGAATGTCATTCTCTAATAAGGGAAAATGTATCTCAGAAATATGTATAGGGGTCAAAATGGGCTTTTATTCACTCTCAGAAGGAAGATTCCCTTAGAAATCTTCTGGTATATGGCCCAGGGGGTCAAGGAAACAATATGGATTTGCCAATACTTGGAGTCCTCCAACAATATATTGGACTCCTTGTACTTGGTCTTGGACTTCTGCACCTTAGTCTTGGACTTCTGCTCCTTAGACTTGGACTCCTGCTCCTTAAACTTGGACTCCTGCACCGCGCGTAGGATCCAGCTTCTTATTTTTAGTCCCCTGCTCCATTATTGTGGGCTTCAGCTCTCTTTAAAGCTCCAGTGGCCTTGTTATTCCACTTGTATAAGTACAACCAAGCTCCTGCTGGTGATTAAAAGGCTTCCAAAAACCTCTCAGCAGAAACTCAAAAGGCCTTGGAAAGATCCCGTCAAGGACCTAGAAAAACCTGGAAAGACCTTGCAAAAGACCCCGCAACTTTCCAGCCAGCCACCTTTTTATAGTGTCTTTTTCCCAAAGATTCTGCCTTCAAAATGGCTTTCTTCAGAAGTTTCTCAAAAGCTTAAGATATTAATTCACTATTTCCCCACTTATACTTTAAGCTTTTGGCTTCCAACCAATCATTTTCATCAGAAAACCTTCCAGAACTCAACCAATGAATACAGAGCGCAGAAATAGACCATTTCTGAAGTTCCACCGGGATCCAACTATGAAAATAATTTGCATAGCTCAAACCGCTCAAATTGACAACTCTTCACACACCAAAGCGTTAACTGATTCATTATTTTGGCACCAGTCTTCCCTGCATTTAACTTGAACCAATTTAAATAGTATTCTACTATTTAAATTTTTTTTCTGGACCTCTTCAACATTTTCCCCATATATTTACAAATATAGTAAAATCCAAGGAAAGTGTCCCATCAAAACAACTTTGTATCCCACTCTCATAGCAACATACCTTTGTCTATCCTAGGAACTTAATAAATAAATATCTTAACCACACTTCTATTCACTTTCCTTCTTGATTTTAATACTAAACCAAGGCAAAACATTCCACATTTTACCTCCTTGGAAAATCAATTTGGCAAAATCTTGGCTCATTTCTCTGGACCACCAGTTCTTCATCATCATCTTCTGATCCTTCAGCCAGCTCCTGTATCATGATCAGCTAGTCCTGCATCATAATCTTCTGGTCCTTCAGCTTATTCTCAACCAGTTCCTCAACAAATCCTCACTATGAACCTCCTTAGTTCCCTCTGCACACTGAACCATATTGGTTCCCACAATTCAATATGAATTAACAGTTTTTCAACTAGCCTCCACTGTGATCAAACAGTCCCTCTTGCTAGTTTTCTCTGCTGATTTCATGAACCACCTTGGTTCTTTATCTCAGTCCCTGTTACCAGAACTTGTAGACCCAGGCATGAGTCTACATTGAACTGGTGTTTGACTGGGCCCTTGCAAGTGGCAATCCACTTAGGCCATCCAACCATAGATCAATGTCTATGCATTGTTTTTACTCACCCAGGTGATTAAGTCT
This sequence comes from Entomophthora muscae, assembly GCA_014839935.2. NCBI lineage: Eukaryota > Fungi > Entomophthoromycota > Entomophthoromycetes > Entomophthorales > Entomophthoraceae > Entomophthora > Entomophthora muscae. Next base: position 11,200 of record QTSX02000325.1, on the reverse strand, counting down.
GGGCTTTCAGTTGCAGAGTAATCAGCTCTACTTCCCAGAGGCCTGATCACACCAAGTTCTGCAGCTGCTTCCCCAAGAAAACTGCCTTGGTGACACCTCTAAGCAAATCTATACCCTCCAATGCTCACTTTAGGTTCTCCCCCAAAGCTCCCATGGGGACATAAACAAGGACACCCTACCAGTCTGTTAGGTAGGATGCTTGCTCACAGACCTCCTGTAAGTTTATCAAGGTATGTAGAGCTCTCAGAGCTCTTCCCCTCCTTGGCAGCCCGCGTTACCCGCCAGGGGTCCAAAACCTTCTCCCCCCAGACAGACAAAGTTCCCTGCTTGCTATCTCAGTCTTCACCCTTCTTCAGCCACAGTTCCCTGCTAGGTGAAGAACTATATCCCAAAGCAGCCAATATCTTCTGCTGGGTGGAGGCAACATCTGTCTTGGTAGTCCTTTGTTACCTACCAGCCAGGCCTTACTTACCCTAGTAGTCCTATGTTACCTACTAGGCTCACCTTACTTACCCCTAGTAGTCCTATGTTATCTACTAGGCCTCTACCTGCAACAAACAACCAAAATTTTGCTTGGACAACATTATCCCCGCCTGCAAATCACCAAATATGTGGACTGTCACAGATACGCTGTGGCAATTGCCTTGGCTGCCTCCTGGAACTTGGTGGGGTCGCCTCCAAAGTTGACTCTGATCTCATGGGGGACAGAGGACTTGGGGAGAGCTATGGTGATGTCCTTAAACCAGCATTCAGAAGTGATAAACTTGAGCTACCCTTCAGATGGCACAGAGTGTCGCTTATTGGTGGTTCTGGCAAAGTATGCCAGTTGGTCCTTGACAGGGTGCTTCTGACCCTGGACCACCTTAGCCTAGGATCTAGTGTTGTTGCTGGTTATACCTTTTTTTAAATAAAAGCCTTGTTTAAACTCAGACTCTTATGTGCTTATCACTTCCCTTTAAATTCTCAATTCCAAAAAGTGGGATTGAGCTGATCAAGAAAGGTGTCATCCCAAAGTTCATTACTCTGCATTCAAAGAATCCAAATTGCGTACAGAACACAGTTTTTGGTATGTCCTTTTCTTTTACTTAAACTTGATTGTAACCTGAGGTGAGGTCAATTTTGGAGAAAAATTTGGCTCCAGAGAGTCTTGCAAACAGGTCCTCTATGAGTGAAATAGGGTATTTGTTTTTTACTGTGCTTGCGTTGAGAGCTCTATAGTCTGTTACTAGTTGGAGTGAACCTTTCCTTTTCTTTACAAAAATACTTCTGCCCCCAAGTGGATTAAGATGAACGGATGAAGCCTTTAGAAAGGATATCCTCAATATGTGTTTTGAGGGTTTGTGTCTCCATTGGAGAGAGTCTGTAGAGGGGTGAAGGTTTGGGCATGGCCTTGCATAGGTCAATACCATGCTTGACCTCCTGTTTGGGGGGGGGTAGTTCTTTTAGCTCTTCCTTAAATACATGGGCGTATTTTTTTTGGAGTGCTGCAAGTTCTGGGCATTGAATTTTGGTTGTTTGTAGGTTATTGAATTTGGTGTACCTCATTATATAGAGTGTACTGTTTTTGGTTAGACGTTCTGAGTTATCCTGATTTATGACTTGGACAAATACTGTGTCTCTTAGAAAGAGATTTTGGGTTTTTGAGGATATTAAAATTAACTCTGTTGCATTTGATGGTCATGGTTTTTGTTTTCCAATATACACTGGGGTTCACTTGGGTGAACCAGTCTATGCCTGATACAATGTTGTAGTTTATGTTGTTCATGAAGTGTCTTTTGATGGACGTTTGTATGTCTTGGAGGTCGATTCTGAAGGGCGTTGTTTTGCCTTTGAGTAGAACTTTTGACTTGTCTGCCATTCTGGCGTATTTGAAGTTGGATTTGACAAAGTGGTATTTTGTACTTGGTTACAAATGGTTTGCTTACCATGATGTGTTGTGCACCAGAGTCAAATAAAAGTTTATGTTTATGAGATTAATAAGTGCATGGGTAGACAAGAAGTTGTGAGCAATTTTTAATTTTTACATTTATAAAGATGGAAGATTGCGGGACACGTGGGATGCAAGCAGCAAAGTTTGTGCCTTGGTACAATTTCTTGTCAGATTGGGGGGAGTAAGGGGAAATTAAGACTGTCCCCTCTCCTCTTTTCCATGTTCCTCTTCTTTGAGACCTTTGTGGTCAGAGAATGTGGGGTCAGATTCATAGCAGGTTGCTGTTTCAGCATTTTTTACTTTAGAGATGTCCTCTTTCTTGGAACAGGAGTGGTTTTTGCTCTGGCTGTAATTGACATTTTTTGATTGCAGTTTTTGTTGCTATGATTGATGTTTTGGCGTTTTTTCCATTGGAGTTTTTCTGCCATTGCTGTTGGAGGAGCGGTTGCTGTTGCTTGCAGCATATTCCATATTTGCGCGTTTTTTGTGCATTTGCTTCTGCAATGAGCGCAGGAATGGAGGTGTTGGCCTCTGAGCAGATGAGGGCAGCAACAGAGGGTTTATTTTATTGATGAATAGTGCTCTAGTGTGTACGTTGTCAGCTTGTGCTAGGTTTTGGATTTCGCGGTGTATTTCTTTGAACTCATTGGTGTAAGCTGTGATAGTGGTCTTCTGAGGAAGATTGCTGAGCTGTATTGCAATGTCTTGGAGGGATTTGATGACGCAAAAGTTGTGAGTGATGTCTGCTTTTAACTCTTCCCAGTTTTCAAGCTGGTTATCAGTTTTTGAGCAAACCCAGGTGACAAACCAGTTAGCTGCGGCCCCATACAGGCGCTTGCTGGCTTCCTGGACCCATTTTTTGTGGGGGATGCGGCTGGTGCAGAGTTTAGCAGCTGAGTGGTCTAGCCAGTTGATGATGTTTTCTTTGTTTTTACCAAATAAATTGTTGATACCAATGTATTTGATGTTGGTAACTTCACCTGTGGTAGGTGGTTGTGTATTTGTTTGTGGTTGGAGAGAGCAACTGTATTGAATTATCTTGGCACATGATTTGGGCATAACCAGTCCTTCAAATACAGTGTATCCATTAGTATATCTTTGTCAATGTTGTGGGTGCGGAAGTACGTTTTCCAGGTACCCTGAGATGTAGCCTGGTTGAGTACGTGGGCAAAGGTGGGCGGGTTCTGTTATGTCATTTTCTCTTTCATGGGTGTGGTCAAAAAACTCTAGCTGCTACCAGTGATAAGGAGCGCCTTTTGGGGAAGCTTCAAATATGGAATTAAGAAGAAGAGAGGTGTTGCAACCAAGTTTCCAGACTTGCCTGCTAAGTATCTTACCATACCCAGGGGGCGCTCAATGAGCCACCCCTTGATGTATCTAACGTTATGGATTAATCTGATGGCAATATAAAATGGCAGGTACTTCATCCTAATTAAGAGCGCTACCAATTTGACTTGCTGATCCCCGCACAAGTTATTCCTTGGCTTCAAACCTTACATGGAACTTCCCACTATGTCACCCCCTTGTAGCCTTGTGGCTTTCTCCATATAGTATATTAATCACAATATTCTATAATAAACAATACCTTATTATTATGATTCTTTCCTTTCTATTGGACTGTTGTCTTCCCCAATTCCAAGTACTGAACCCTCATTGGTTCAGTTGCAACAGTGGTAGCAGAATTAGGTTCACAACCTACCTAAAACAAAATTTCCTCCAAGAAAGGACAGAGTACAGGCTGTATGGCTACTCCTCAACAAGAGACCTTCCTGCTAATCCCCAAGGGGGTTATCCCCAACGGGTACATCATCTATCAAGACCAGCTAGTCCTCACCAGCGTGTACAATTAGCCCTGCCCTAGTCAGATCTGTCCCAACACATGCTCAACCTTCAGCTAGAATCCTTTGCGGGGGCGTCAAGGGGGCCAACATTGTCAGTTGGCTCTAATCTACTGAAAACTGCCTTCACATCTGTCAGGTCCCTGAGCCCATGTGGGTTGCCACTGTGTCTGGTTGTCTCACGGGGCCTGCCGCTGTGTGGTTCACCAACTGGGCCAGCCAGGAACTTGACATTACCTGGGCGGCATTCCAAGGCGCCACCAAGTCCCGCTACAGCAAAACCTTCTCCTCCATTGTTGTGGGGACTCCTCTTCTAGCAATCAAATAAACTGGTTCTGTTCCTGAATACCTTTCTGCCTGGCAACAAGCTCTTGCTGCCACCCACAAAGCTGTGACTGACAGAAATGCAATGCTACTCACTCTCATCATCAATGGGTTAAAGCCCCATATCTGTAAGTAGGTCCCTGTAGGTTGCTACACCTCCATAAACAACTGCTATAAGGCCATTGTGGAGGCTAACAACCAGACCTCAATGGGCTTCTGCTGTACCAGTGATGCTTCATTCCAGCCATGTACCACACCTGGTAGTGGCCACAACCAAGTAGGCCGCCTCCAATCCTGTCAGCAGGATAATGGGACTAAATGCCCCCACAAGGGGGAGCTTCAGCTAGTGCAGATCAAGGATCAGGGAAAAGCTGGGGGTTGTAGCAACAAGAGGCTCTGCAACCCCACCTTCCATCCTCTCAATCCCTGCTTGCAAAAAACCCCTGCAACTATAACATTCATGAGTTCAAAACTCTGGATGTCTTTTATGTCCACAGTGACAACCCTGTATTGCAAGCAAGTCACTCCTCAAATAAAGTAAAACACTTGTCCTATCTCTTCTGTTTCTGTGGGAACACCCACAAATTACTGATAGATATCAGGGCTGACCATACTATGGTGGATAAGGTGTTTGCTGACTCTCAGCAATTAGGCCAAGTGCCCAGCAGGTTCAAAGCAGTAAAAGTAGCTGACTCCCGCAGAGTTGCCATCACCCACAAGACTGTACCCTTCTCTGTGAGAATGGGGAACAACCAGGTTAAGCTCTCTGGGCCAATCATGGCAGGGCTCAGCCACAACATAATTGCTGGTCTCAACTGGCTTTGGCATAACTGTCCCTATGTTGACTGGGATACATCTGTTATCACCCTTAATAGAAATGAGGTGGGCTTCCAGATTTACCCTGTTGAGATGAGCAAGTTACTCCACAATACTGTGTTTTCCAGAATAACAGAAACAGGCTTGTACAACTTCAAGGGGGAAACTAGAATTCAACCAATGTTCAGTCAAAGTTATCCGTGCTGAACCATCTGTGGTCCCTCTCTTGGCCACTTCACCCCCACCAGCGCTTGTTGCACTCCTTGGGGAGTACAAGGACGTGTTCAGTGAGACACTTGAACAACTAACTCCTCCCCAGGAGATCCAACACTCTGTAAAACTCCAAGGATTGTTACCTAAAGCACAACCATTATATTGTCTTACACCAAAGAAAGATAAGACCCTCTGCCAGCACCTCATGGACGCGCTTGACAAGGGCTTCACTTGCCCCTTGCACTCTCCATACAGGGCGGCTGTCTTCTTTGTAGCCAAGAAGAACGGGTCCCTTTGCTTGGTCACAGACTACCATACTCTAAATGAGGTGACGGTTGAGAATAAGTACCCCCTGCCGCTGATTGACAACCTGTTTGATACACTTGCAGGTGTGAAGGTCTTTAGCAAGATCAATCTCACTGCAGGGTAAAACCAGGTCCACATTGCATCAGGAGATGAGGCAAAGACTGCCTTCTGCACGCGCTACAGGTCATTTGAGTGTTGGGTCATGAACTTTGGAATGACCAATGCTCCTTCCATCTTTGCCATGATGATGAATAAAGCATTTATGGAACTGATTGAAAATTTTGTGGTTGTGTACCTTGACAACATTATTGTCTTCAGTCAAGATCAAACCATGCACCTCCAACACCTCTGTGCTGTCCTCAACACCCTTCAGAAAAACCAGCTAAAAGATTAACCCTCCAAATGCAAGTTTCTTAAGTTGGAGCTGTTATTCCTTGGGCACACCATCTCTGCCCAAGGGATACAGCCCAACCCTGTCAAAATCAAGGCAATCACCAGCATGCTGCCCCTCACTGATGTGGTCCAGGTGTGTTCCTTCTTAGTCATGGTTGCCTATGTGTGCAAGTTCATTCCCAATTGCGGGGAACTAATTTCACCTCTGACTGAGCTCCTCAATACCAACAGCGCTTCCATTAGACCCCCGTCAGAGATCAAGCCTTTGAGACGTTGAAGCAAAGGCTCACAACAGCACTAGTACTGCAGTTCCCCAATTGAATCCAACAGTACAAACTTGAGACCAATGCCTCCAACAGGGCCATAGGGGGCGTGCTAAGGGTAGAAACTGACACTGGTGACTTCCTCCCCATGGCATATGAGTCCAGGAAACTTACTGACTTGGAACAACGCTACCCCATCCATGATAAAGAATTGGCAGCCATTGTACACTGCATGGAGAAGTGGTGCTGTTACCTGGAAGGAGCTACCTTCTCACCCCACGTTCTGACGGACCACAAGTTGCTCCAGTACTTCAACACACAGTCCCACTTGACATGCCGCCAAGAAGGATGGGTTGAGCGTCTATCCCCCTACCAGTTGCACATTGAGTACAAGCCTGGAAAGGAACTTGTCACAGCTGACGCTCTTTTGCAACTCTACATAGCGTCCATCACTGGGGACAATGGCTTGGATCCAGATTGGCCCATGCTCTACCTCCGCCCTGAGGCAACTTGCTAAAAGGGCCTTAACTTGGTCACCATCTCCAAATTGAAGGACAACAAAAGTCAGTTCACCACCAATGCTGGTAACATCTGCTGCCAGGCAGAGACAGGTGAGAAGACGCCTTACATTCCCACCACGCAACAAGGGGACACAATATTGCACTACCACCAAACCCTGGGTCACATCAGAGGGCGTAACCTCTTCAAGGTCATGAAACAGAAGGTTTGGTGGCCGCACATGCGTTAAGACATCTTGGACCTCCTTGAAATGTTCATGTTGTGCAAAAAGAACACGTCCAAACCTGCACCCCCCAAGTCTGTCCTGCCCATTAAGGCCATGGAACCCTTTGAGCAGTGGGCCCTCAAAATTGTGGGGCCACTCCCTGAAGACAGACTGGGGAAGAAGTACATTATCACTGCAATTGACTACTTCACTTGCTGGCCAGTGGCCTGGGCAACAACCAACCACACCGCCACCACCATTACCCGCTTTATTGGCAAGGAAATTGTGGCCTGCTTTGGGCAACCCAAACGCCTCATCACAGATGGCGGCCCTGAACTTGTTGGGCATGTCATGAAGGCATACTGTGCTAAGAACGCGCTCCAACGTATAGTTACAACCCCCTACCATCCTCAAGCCAATGGACGCGTGGAACAGTTAAATGGCTCCCTGGTTCAGCTGATTGCCAAGCTCTCACAAGAGCACCCCAACACCACATGGACTGAACACCTGCCCACTGCTCTACTTATCCTACAAGCAAGAATCAACAGGGGCACAAGGTTCAGCCCCAGCACCCTGGCTTTTGGGACACCTGACAGTCTGACAGGGGTTGAACAGGGAAAACTACAGTCCAAGGTTCCCAACAAGCCTCCCCTAGTAACAATTCCATCCCTAGACCAATGGCGTGCCAAGGCCCTGGAAATTGAAACACAGGCAGATTGCAGGAGGGACAAAGCACCTCAAAGCTAGATACACCGTAGGTGACCCTGTCTACACCCTCAATCCCAATTCTGCCAAGTTGGAACCCAACCAGCTAGGGCCCTTCAAGATAGCTGCAGTCTATGAAAATCACACTTATCAACTTGAAGATGCCCAAGGAAACACCAAGAAGCTTCACCATGATTGCTTGCGCCCCTGCTGCGCCATCCTCACACAAAAGTTGTTTGTGTGGACCTTCCCAGACCTTCCACAGACTCTGGTCTTGGTGTCTGACAACAAGCAGGGGGCAAGGGGGGTGTTGCAACCAAGTTTCCAGACTTTCCTGCTAAAGTATCTTACAATACCCAGGGGGTGCTCAATGAGCTGCCCCTTGAAGTATCTTATATTATGGATTAATCTGATGGCAATATCAAATGGCGGGTACTTCATCCTAATTAGGAGCGCTACCAATTTGACTTGCTGATCCCCACACAAGTTATTCCTTGGCTTTGAAACTTACGTGGAACTTCCCACTATGCCACACCCTTGTGGCCTTGTGGCTTTCCCCATATAGTATATTAATCACAATATTCTACAATAAACAATACCTTATTCTTATTATTCTGTCCTTTTTATTGGACTGTTGTCTTCCCCAATTCCAAGTACTGAATCCTCATTGGGTTAGTTGCAACAGAAGTATATTTTATTGGATAATAATTTAGACTTATATAGCTTTAGCTGTGGCGGGGATATGGCTGGATCAAACCTAGCAGTTGATCATGTGCAGGATGGGTTGAGTTGCTGGATACTTGGACATTCATATGGTATTGCTTTGTTGCCATTTCTGTCATGTCAAACTGTATATTGGAAAGGCACCAAATTGGGAAAATCTGGATGTAAAGTGGGTTGGCAGTAGCCAGAATACTTGTACATCCGGCTCCTCAACAGTCAAAACAAAAAATATTATTACTTTACAATAGATTTGGGTTTATTTTAGTCTTGTTTACATCTGAGTTGATTTTTTGAATCTGAAGTATTTTTTCTTGCTGCCATAGCTTTTAGAACTACTGCAAAGAAGACAATTCAATCTTTTTGCAATTCAGCTAATACAAAATGTCACCTGATGTTGTGGCAACTTTTTTAATCACTACAAGTCCTTTATTTCCAAAGCTGTCAGGACACCAGTTACTGGAAAGGATAGTAAAAGATGAGGGCTCAAAGCAGGCTTCTGGGCCTGAGGATAATTCCCACCACAGGATTGTAGCTAACTTGATAATATAAAAAAATAAGCAACCAAGCAGATATCAAGGTCTGAAATTAGGAACCATGAAATCTATCAAACCTGTCAGAGTAATATATAATACTCCAAAGATCTGGGTAGATGTGGTTTCATTGGAAGTGGTAGAATCTTGCAGACAGTCAGGCCAGGGTGTTAGAGGTAGGGGTCCTTGATACTAATTAGGTAGGCAGATGATTGTACTTGTACTGGAATAGTTAGAAAACATCTTCTTTGCTGACCCTTTAGCAAGAACTAGGAAGCCTGAACAGTTTAACCAAAAAAACCTGGTACACTATACAACTCTAAGGTAAACTTGGAATAAGCCAGGCTTGCAGGGTATTTGGTGAAATTTAATTGGCCAAAGTGAGCTCCATGGGGACATTTAGCTTGGGCAGGGGTATGTGAGATCAGAGGACATACTGGCAGAAGCAGCAAGATCTGTGAGTATGATATGTAGATAGTAGAAAACAAGAACCATAGGTGTTAAAATATGGTTGAACCAAAGGTTTATTACAAATTTATTATCATAATAGCAATATAGTCTGGCGTTGTCCTAGAAGAATATAAATACCACTTTATCAGGTCTCATATTTAGGTTGGTTTTGCAAACTTGGGCAGGATGACATTGGGAATATGTTGGTGATAAGATGGCATCAGTCTCAGGAAGACTGTCATTGACTGTTGTTGGGGAATATGTAAAGTCACTCCCCCCTTTGGCCTTGGATAGGACAGTCTTCCCACATCACACCAAGAAATCTCCTTGGAAGCCAGCCAAGCCCCTTAATTCCCTTGAGGATTTAGCCCATACAATTGATGAGAGATTTGTATTAGCATACCCTTCCCAGGTGGTAAATACCAATGTGTTGAACTTGGTTCCCACTTGGGAGGAATCTCTGATTAATTTAAACTATTTTTTGGCTTGGGCTTGACCACACTTGAAATTAATTAAGTCTAAAAAATCAGGTTTTTCTAGGCTAATTCATCAAATTTCAATCTAACTGGATTGGATGCTGATTCAAATCACCCCAGCAATGCCAGCCAATAAGAGTCAAAGTTGGAAATTATTGAAAAACCCTCCAACTCACTGGATTCACCTTGCAAAATTTCTCCTGCAGCCAATCAAATCTGTGCCTTGGGTCAGGTGACCCTGAATTCTAAACTCCTCCCTTAAAGCAAGACAGGGGACTTTCAGTCCCCTGCTTGCACATTCTTACTGATAAAGTTTGGACTTTTTGAAACCTAAATTTTCTAGTTGATTTTGGGAGCCTTTGCTTGGTCCTTTTAATTTTCCAAAGTGTTAGTAAAAGTTCTGTCCTTCCTTACATTATCCCCTTGCTTTTGGGTCCTCCAGCAGCTTCCTGATGGTCTATCTATGTTGTTGACGTTCAGGTTAAAGCTTAACTCTTTTGATTTAAAGCATTTGACTCAGCTTTAAAAATTAGTAATAATTTCTATATAATTACCTATTTCAAGTTCAATTTTATTTTTTCTTTGCTTTCTCTTTCTTTGACGCTCCATATACACTCTATAAGGCTTTTTGTTGCACTTTCTGACCTATTTGCTCTCAGTTGCTGTTTCCAACCCTTTCTCTGTGATTTGGAGCCGTTCTGCTTACCGCAGAGTCTCCCATACCAGACTGAAAACCAATATTCTAAGGAACACCTGGGTCTTTGGTAGACATTTTACTTCAGTTTTCTAAGAATGTTGGTGCCCCTATTCAAGTTTGTGGCTTTTACCTTGGCACCAGCCTTGGTAATGATATAGTCTACCTTCCCAGATCTTTGGGGCTATACTCAGATTTCTTTCTCCACATTGGTACAAACCCTGACCAGCTTTTAAATATCTTTGAGGATATTCCCTCACACGCTCAGGAGATCTACACTACCAGTGAGAACGTTGTGAGAAGTCTTGCCTGTGATGATCTTGAGTTCCCTGTTGTTGAAAAATCTCTCACTACTCCCCCAGACGTGCCCTGCCCTATGCCCCCTTTTTGAGGACCCAATTGTCTTGGTCCCAGAAGAAGGCTTGGGCACTCAAGAGTCCTCCCCCAAGCGCTCTCCCTGGCTCCTTGGCAGAATGATTTTGATGGGTTTGGACTCTTATTTTCCCCAGCTATCTGCCACGTCCTCTCTATGGACGCCCCTTCAAGTGGCCATACCAGTCCTGCACTGGATGGTGTCCTGGTGGGTCCTCCCCCAGGATGGGAGCCAAACTTAGTTGGTTTAGCCCCCTCTCTTGCAGAATAGATGTCTAAAAATTTCTGTTTATCAGTATGATTGTCAAGACCAGGCAGGCCTGCAGAGTACATGCTATCTCCTAGTCCTTGGAGAAACTTAGGACATCTCTCATTGGTGAAATTGTGAGATTTTCTGCCCAAATCAGCAGGGTTGTAGATTAATTCTTCGGAATAACTTCTGG